>CM035427.1:76931162-77048662 GCA_020310875.1 Ceratopteris richardii | reverse complement strand
AATTCGTTAGTGCGCGGGTAATAGGGAGTGTTTAACTCATGGATAATATTAAATGTATGAGTTAGAGCCTGAATAAGAGTGTTAACGAAGTGTGTTCCCTGATGGAAAACAATATATAGCGGCAAGTCGAACCGAGGGAAAACATTGCACATCAGGCACTTAGCTACCATCTGAGTTGTAGCAAACCGGACGGCCTACCCATCGGGTAGCATAAGCAGTACAAGTGAGAATGTAGCAGTTATTAGTGGAAATAGCTGGAGGTGAAATAGGTCCAATGAAATCAAGTCCCCACTTTTAGGAGGGTTCCAGTGGTAGGACAGGCTTAAGAGAAAAATAATGCCGCTACAAGGCTAGCCGGTCCGCTGAGAGGAGTCGTAATGTTTAACATAAGTATACACATTGTGTTGCATGGTAGGCCACCATAAACCACTCTGCATAATTTTTCGGTGAGTAAGATCCAACAAAAAATGCCCACTAGAGGGGATAGAATGTGCCATATGTAACATGGATTGTACTTCATGAGGAGGGATACAATGGAGGTGGTCACTAGAATGATGGACATAATCTAATTAACTGACAATGATCCAAAAATGTTGACTATAAATGGCGAGTTTCTGTCGGGCTGTGTTAGATACCATCCCCAATGGACAACCAGTAGTCAAAAAAATCATGAGTGTGTCATAGTAAGGATCGACCATGGGTAAACCACTAGCAGTTATAGTTGTTGGAGTGGTTGTATAAATAGTACGAGATGAGTCATCATTCCCCTCCAATGGTTCACCGAATCCATTTGCGATAGAAAATCAGCAATTCTATGTGCCTTGCTGGGTCAATGTACCACATCATAATCAAACTCTTGGAGCAATAAGACGCAATGAGCTTATCACCCACCCAAATGTTGTTTTTGGACAAGGTAGACTAGTACCGCATGGTCGACATGGATGGTGAATTTTCGATCGAGTAAATAGTGTCTGAACTTCTTTATGGAATATATTAAGCCTAAACATTCCCGTTCGGTGAAAAAATAATTACCTTCAGCTAAGCTAAGGTAGCAACTTGCATAATAAACTGGTCTATACCATTTACCCTACTGTTGCATAAGAATAGTACCGATAGAGATATTGATAGTGATATCAGATGCATCCACGGACACATGAAACGGTAGTTGCCAATTTGATGGCTAGAGAATAGGTGTTCATTAGCAAAGTTTTCAGGCAATCGAAGCTAATCTGGCATTCATTAATCCAGCAACATTTCCATGATGGTAGTGTAGTCAAGTGTGTAAGAGGTATGGTTAGATGGGCTAGCCATTGGAGATGGCGACCATACCAATGAATCTATCCCAAGAAACACAAATGACCTTGGGGGTTGTGGGTGGCTACACCTATAGAATGACTCGGACTTTATCAGGATCTACCTGTATTCCCTGTTTAGATATTATGTACCCTAGAGGTTTACTGCAGGCCATCGCAAAAATAGACTTATGTGGGTTAAAACAAATTGGGTACTCTCTACACTTCATAAAACAACACCTGAGATGCTATAAATGATTAGCAGTATGTCAAGATACCGAGAAATCATCTAAGTATACATGCATAAAACTCATGAGATATGGGGCAAATATCTCTTGCATACAATGTTGGAGCGTTGCTCGGTGCATTTCACAAACTGAACCACATCACAGTACATGCATAGATGCCCACTTAGTGATAAAAGCCATTTTGGGGATATCTGCCTCAATAATTCGAACTTGATTATACCCACTGTAGCCATCTAGAAAAGAATACATCTCATGCCGAGCTACGTCATCCAACATACTATAAAGGAAGGGTAAGGCAAAAGGGTCTGGCACCGTAGCAGCATTCAACTTGTGATAGTCAACACAATTGTGAAACTATTTATTCTTTTTAGGGACAATCACTATGGTAAAAATCTAGTCCCCATGCATGATAGGGACAATGAATCCCACATTCAATAGTTTATCTAATTCCTCTTTCACATGCTTGGCATAATTCGGGTTCATTTGATATTTCTATTGTTTAACAGGCCAGACATCCAATTTTAAAACTACACGATAATGGTAAAATACGAGGGTCCAAGCCCTTCATATCATGGTAGTCCCAAGCAAAGATGTACGTAAATTCTTGGAGGAGGCTAAGAAAATCTTTCTAGAATGCAGGAGCCAATCTGGCCTTACTCTTTACTAGGCACGGGCTAGCATCACCCCCTCAGTTATAAGTAACTACTTGATCTTCTAGTACACAAAATTGTCGGGGCAGATCGAGATCATCTGAGTGTTGAACCAAGTGTTCCATATCCTAAGAGCCTAAAAGATTATATGTGGTCTTAGCAGCATCATTCATGAGCGGATACACCGTATAGGGTACTAGAGACCAATTATCTAGCACTTCCTATAAATCGATCATTCCCAAAGATAAAAAATCCTAATTAGTAGTTAAAAATGCTTCCTCCTCATCATCTAACAATCCCTCGAGGATATGTACAGGCTCGGTGACATAAGGTCGTGAATGAAAACTGTAAGGATTCATATCGTCGAGGGGAACCACATATTTCCAATGGTTATATTTAAAAATAAGTTCTTAAGAGGACCAATCTTGCAACACTCTAGCTTGTCTTAGCCAAGGTCTACCGAATAGTAGATTGTTGTCTAAACTAGATTCGGGCAATTCCATCACTATGAAGGTCATTTTAAATACTATCCCCTGTAGGGTAATAGGGATATCTCATACCAACCCCACGGGGTGAACTCGAGACTGATCGGCCATACGCACAAAAACGTTAGCAGGTTCAATCTGATTCCACTTGAACTTCTTACACAACACTGTCGTAGCAATGTTCACTCCTGATGCTCCATCAATTAATACCCGACGTATCTTATGATTTTTGAAACACACAGTAATTAAGGGAACAACATGATCTACCGTAGTGTTCATTTCCATATTAATTGTAGTAGTGGCAGGTGCACGGGTTGAGCTCGAATCAATCTGCTATTGAAATTGTTGTCGAATTCCTGGTACCAAAGTTAATAGTTGTCCCAAGGGGATGGGTATCAAAGCTCTAGATAAAATTTCCCAGGTGGCACTTGAACTACTCAAGTCTAATGCAAATTTTGGTGAAATTTTTGACCAAATTGCAACCAGCCCTGGTGTAGATTTTGATGGTGCAGGTTGTTGTTGAGTGATTGGTATAGGATCGACAAGGATTGGTGGTTCTTCTCTAGCCCATCGATTCACCTTAGTAAACATAAGCTGTTGTTCTTTCACTATTGGTTCAAAAATTTCAGTGGCTGCATGGAGCATTATCGTGAAGATTTTGTCTTCATGATTATCATCCAAAAATGAAAAACACCCTTATGTTATTCTATCCTTCTAAGTAGTACTTGGATGATAAGAATAAGGCTATTATAAAATAAAGCAATGACTACGAAAGATATTGAGAAGATCCTCAATAATTTATGACTTCTTGAGAAACAATTTCATGGCATTATTACGTATCGATGAGTTGTATTATATGGAATGGATGCGAGAAATATTTTAAGTAAAGAAGATTCAAAGATGGACCTCATTGATCATATGGTGCTTCACTACCATGCATTTCTATGCATGATTTGCAGAAGAGGAGGAGAACCTCGAATTTCTTGTAGAGAAAAATAAAAAAAAAGCGCACATATAATTCAAGAGAGGACTTAAGCGCACATATGGTCATTCGTCGATTCTAAAAGGGGGCATGTGCATGAGAAAAGGGGAGTTCGCATGGAAAAGTGGCAGTTATGCATGGGCAAGCTCATCCGTCGGGAAAAGGAAGGGTCATTCTTCATGTTTTTAGTACTCTCTTTGCTCAGAAAAAGAGGGGGGCTGCCAGAAACTATTAGGAGGAAGTTTTCATCTCAAGGACGAGGGGATATCGATATGAGAAAAGGGGAGTTCGCATGGCAAAGTGGCAGTTATGAGTTCGCAGGGCAAGCTCATCCGTCGGGAAAAGGAAGGGTCATTTTTCATGTTTTTAGTACTCTCTTTGCTCAGAAAAGGAGGGGGGCTGCCAGAAAGTATTAGGAGGAAGTTTTCATCTCAAGGACGAGGGGATATCGATCTGATCTAGGAAAGAGGGGGGAGGAGGCATAATCTGATCGCGCAATGCTGAAGTACTATCTGACATATGAAGTACTATCTGACATACTACAATGCTCTGTCATCTTTGTCGATGAGGCCACAATTCAAGGCAGAGATGGAGTAATCAATCAGAGATGCGGAGCCAATTCATCATACTTCTTGTCGCAAAACATGAGTGATCCAACGTTTTTGGAAGAAATCATGTCATTCAAACAAACAATTTTCCCTGAGCAAGCTTCTGCAATGCTGCCGATGAAGCCCATGATTTGATGCGCATGAAGAAAAAGTCTCTTACTAGTGAGTAACTATACAGGCTTCTGATTTCTAATGAAACACTGAACTGTGCCAATCTTCAAACAAGTTCAATGCGAAATATTCAACGATCTTTTGAGATCAGAGAAGGATTTATCTGCACTTAGCGTGAGTACTATCATATGCAATCCTCAAAGTGAAGGAAGAAGAGCGCAGGAATCATACGTCTACCGAGAAAAGTGTTCTCTGTTCAAATGGATAAGTTTTAATAATTCTCTGCTTATGGTGCATGGTCTATTGTTTTTCTTGTTTTCTTTCTTAAAATCTTTACCTATAGCTTCGCACCACATTTTTCACGAACTCTGATTTGACTTGATTCAAAATGATTGTTCAGAAAATGATTACATTGGTACATTCTTCATGTGTTTAGCAAAGAATTATGCGCTGTTGAATTTATAAGTAATCTCAGAACTGAAAGTGGGGATTATAATCGAATTTCATTCATATAGTGCCGGTTGTTATGAGCAAATGTCGATCAAAACAGATAATTGTTTATATGTGTTTTCTCTTGGAGGTTGTTAAAGTGTGCTGGCGTATGTTAGAAACTTTGAGTTCGACTCATTGCCAATAGTCTTATAAAGTTATTGTTCAGAGAACAATAGTTATCATTTATTGAAAACAGATAGAAGTGTTTAAAGAAAAAAACAAGACGACCCCGACAATTCCTGAGGGCTGATTAGAGTTAGGTGTATTGCTGCGCTTCACCCTGGCCATTGCCTTCGCTTACAAGATGCTTGTTGCAACCTCGCGATGGTACGGCTATGTTTTGTCACGATGGTACGGCTATCTTCGGCTCGTCTGTTAACTTATTAAGAGTGTGAAAAGTTGCCTCATCGCGACGGTGCCTAGCCGCCCATCGCGACGGTGTGGCTCATGCCCACCGTCTTTGCGCTCCTATTCGCTTAAGTGCTCACTCGCATCGGGCACGATTCCCGAGGACAGCCCATCGCGACCCTCCAAACCTGGACCATCGCACGACTACTCTACAGGTCTGGACCGTCGTTTTCCGGAACGCCGCCTGTGGCCCAGGGCATTTCGCGATGGTACTTCTGACCGTCGCACGCTTCAGAATGGGCCATCGCAGCTTTTAAAAGTCCGTGCCATCGCGCTCCAGGGACCATCGCGCCTATTCTAATCCTCCTCTCGCGGTGGGCATTCCGAGGTTGCTTGGCGGTTCTGAGTCCGACAGCTGTACGCTTGAGTGACTCGTTTTTTCTGAAGCAAGTCAGTTCTTTTTTTGTTCGAAAAAATAGTTTTCTTTCCTCCGCCAAGCCACCTGTATGGAAGGTTTTCTTAGCTTGAATTAGAAAAAAGAAGAGAAAAAGAAAAAAAAAGAAGAAGAGAAAAAGAAAAAAAAAGAAGGAGAAAAAAAGAGAAAAAAAGAGAAAAAAAAAAAGAAGAAAAAAGAAGAAAAAGAAAAAGGAAATTAGAAAAGTTTCAAAAAAGTAGAAGTGTGCTCCCCTCTTTTGTGGGATTTTTGGCCTTTTTGTTTTTCCCTGAAATGCGGAGTATTTGGATGCGATGTGATCGGTGGGGGGAGTTTTCCTTGTCTGTGGTCTGCTTTCTCTCTATGTTGAAGGGTCTTGACGCTGGGCACTGAAAATTAAAAGTGGTGCAAGTTCCTTCGGCCATGGATGTGGCTTCATCCTCTCTCGTGAAAAGTAATCGGGCCCCCCCCCTGGGGAGACCGGCACTCTGGCCGCTCTGCTGGAGGGGGGGTCATGTGCCGCCCCTGGGGCATCCGAAAGTGTTGAATCCCCCATCGTGTCCCTCAGTAGACCCGCAGTTCTGTCTGCTCAGGAGGAGCTCAAGAAAGTTTGCCTCGTCGGCCAAGTGTTTGGCCTTAGGCCCCCGCTCGAAATCGTGCGACAATGGCTTCGAAAAGAATGGTTCCCTTGAGGACTAATTATCAGCAAATGTCAGTTCTTACCAGCAAACCACATGCTGCTTGTCTTTGAAAATGAAGAGATGGCGTTCCAAGCCCTAAGCGTTGGCACCTGGCAGCTCGGTCGGAGGACCCTGTGCTTATTCAGATGGTCCCCGGACTTTACCCCCGACAAATCGAAATCACTTCGGTACCCTCTTTGGGTTGAGCTCCCTAACCTCCCATACTTCTTGTACAACTTCGTGTGGGACATAGTCTCCCCTATCGGCAAGCCGTTGGCTTCACGAGAAGACATTGGTGGTCTCATCTACGAGGGTGCAAGACACTCGTTCAATGCTAGATGGCACCCACAAATCTGCGTCGAGGCCGACCTCAGTTCGCCGCTTCCATCAACGATCAAAGTGGACATGGGCGAAGGAGATGTTTGGGAGCAGGATATCACCTACCAAAACCTCCCCAACGCGTGCTTTCGTTGTGGCCAGCAAGGTCACAGGATTAAAGACTGCCCTCTCAGGCAAAAAAACAAGCGATTTCAAGAAGCCTCCAAAACTGCTCAAGACAACCTTGATGATTTGACCAACTTGACCAAGGAAGGGGAAGGCAAGGGCCGCCTCAATCCACAAGCTGATGCCGATGGCTTTACTGAAGTTAGAAGAAGAAGGAAAAGAAGTCCGAGGGCCAACGGTGAGAGGAACAACCTGCCAATTACCCCACACAGCAATTTGTATTGCAATCTTGGAAAGGAGATCAACGAGCTCGACTACCCAGGTGGGAAGCCACCTGAGGTAGACAACTACGACGAAGCCCTAGAGATCCCTGACAACAAAGAAACCCCCCAGGAGGGCTACACTACAAGCAAAGAAGATGGTTTCACTACTAATAATGAAGACAACATGGATAGTGAAAGTTCCATCATTGGATCGACGATCCCGGAAACGATGCCGAGCACGGGGCCCAATTCTCCCCAGCGGGGGGCATCCCGCAAAGGGAAACAGCCTTTGGAGTTACCCTGGAAAAGCCCCCATAAGAACCGATTTCTAAGTCGGGATCAGATCCCAGCGAAAAAGAAAGATGAAGCCAAGAGAAGAAAGGACAAGGCTCCCTCCCGCAAAGAGGGATCAATACAAAAATGATTGTCATCTCGCTAAATGCTAGGGGGCTAACCGACCCCTCAAGAGCGGCCATCATTGGTCAATGGCTCCGCGACATTAGCTTAAAACCAGACATTATATGCATTCAAGAGATTAAAATTGACGGAGACGACCTTCTGAAACGGCTCAGACAGGTTTCCTCGGCCCATGTGTGGATCCCAACAAAGCACCAGCGGGGGTCCGGTGGAACGGCTATCGGTGTTAAACAACCCTGGCTTGAAAAGCTTGAGAACTCCATTGAAGATGTAAATCACCGCTGGATTGTGGTTTCTTTTGGTGCTCCCCTCTGTGTTACTATGGTTTCTTTGTACGCCCCTAACGGGGATTTGGAGAGGCTGAACACTTGGACTTCTCTTGACTCGCTTCCCCACAACGTGCTTATATGTGGCGACTTCAACATGGTGGAGGACCCTATGGACAGATGGATGGGCAAGGGCAGGGTCATCGACAGTCGGGAGAAAGAAACGTGGGACATGACCAAACTCCACTTGGATCTGGTCGAATTCAAAGACTCGAATGGCTTTTCTTGGTCGAATCTCCAAGCGGGCGAGGATCTGAGGAAAGCTAGACTTGATAGATGCTACATCTCTCAGAGCTTTACTCATCTGTGGGGCCACCCTTCCATCACGCAACGCACTGACCTCACCATCTCTGATCACTACCCGATTGTTATCACTTTTCAACCTTCCAACAGGACCCACAAGGCTCCGTGGTTCCATGCCAACGCTTCCACCTTCTCTCTCCCCTCTGTCCATCAAGAGATTGCCGATGTGTGGAAGGTGGCGTTCGCCTCTGGCTTGGCCCCAGCCAAGTGCTGGAGAAGTGCGGTCGACAAGTCTCGCAAGATCATGATCAGAACCAAGAAGATGCTCGAGACAGTGCGGCGGGCTCGTAGGGAAGCGCTTTACCACAGACTCTGGCGACTCGAGGAGGAAGTGAACAAAGGAAAACACCAAGCCCAGAAAGGTCTCCGAAAAATCAGAGCAGCGTTGAGATACGAGGAAGAAATACAAAGGAAAAACTTGCAAATCTTCTTCAAGGAGTGGTGGGCTGGAAAAGCCGACAAACCCACCAAAGAGATGTGCAGTATCCTTAAAAGGAAACACAACAGAGAGATGATTCCCCTACTGCTAGACCCACATGGCAATGTATGCACCTCGGAAGAAGATAATTTTGGCATCATCGAAGGGCACTTCACGAGACTCCTGGGAACCTCGAACCCCCTCTCCCACCATAGAAGGGACTGCATGGCTTCCATTTCTAGGGTTTCCCCCCGGAGAATTCCACCCAACCTCCACTCCCTGCTTCATGCCCTGATCTCTGAATCAGAAATCATTGAGGTCATTGATGCCCTCCCTCTCGGTAAAAGCCCGGGACCCGACGGACTCACTAACGAGTTTTTTAAATCCTTCAAGCTCGTGGTTGCCACCCCTCTTCGGATGGTTTGGCAAGAAGCACTAAAATTTGGTGCTCTTCCTTCTTGTATAAATAATGGAATTATCAAGCTGATTCACAAGAAGGGGGAAAAAAACAGAATCGAGAACTGGCGGCCAATTACGATGCTCCAAACAGGATACAAGATCGTCGCCAAAGTCATTGCCAACAGACTTGCGTGCCACCTGAGATCTTGGCTTAGTGAAGACCAAAAAGGTTTCATCAAAGGCAGGTCCATCCTGGAAACCATTGTGGATATTTGGGAAGGTATTCAATTTGCAAATGAGTCTAATCAAGATGTGGTCTTCCTCAAGATCGACTTTGACAAAGCCTACGATAGGCTAGAATGGGACTATGTTCTGTAGTCGCTCCAAGACCTCGGATGTAGTCAGAAATTCACCAAGATGATAGCGACCCTTCTCGGCAATGCAACGACCCAAATTAACGTTAACGGAAAACTTTCGAAGGCGATCCATCTTAAAAGATCTATTAGACAAGGGTGCCCTCTTGCCCCCCTTCTCTTTGCCATTGCCACTGAGGGGCTGAGCAGACTTGTGGCTCATCATGTGGAGGCTGGCAATATCAAAGGCCTCCAGCTACCTCACGACCACAGTCAAATCATCATGAGACTTTTTGCCGACGATATGAACGCGTTCGTTCACAATGATTATACCAGCCTGGAGACTTTCTGGAGGTGTCTTGATTCCTTTTGTGAGGCCTCTGGATCCAAAATCAACCACAATAAGACCGCCTTTAGGGCCATTGTGGGACATCAACCTGGCCTTCTCATTGATCATGGCTGTCAAATCATTCCGCAGGGCCAAATCTTTCGGCTGCTTGGAATCCCCTTGGGGTTTGGCGTCTCTATGGAGCAGCGATGGAACTGGGTGCTGGCCAAACTTGAAAACAAGCTCAATTACTGGAGAGGCATGCAAATCAATCTCGCTGGACGGGCGATGGTTATCAACACGTTCCTCCTCTCGTCTACCATCTATTTCCTTTCTTGCTGGAGACCGAATGAGCAAGGCCTGTCCAAACTGAATAGCATCTGCAGAAACTTTCTTTGGACGGGTGATCATAACAGAAAGGGGGTGCCTAAAATAAAATGGGCCATCTGCACCAGCCCTAGAGAGAGCGGGGGGCTTGGCATCCTGGACATTGGGTGTATGGCTAACAAACTGGCAGCCAAATGGATGATTAAAGCTTGGTGCAATAGGGAGGCCTCGTGGGCCAAGCTGATCTTCAGAAACAAAAATGAGTTGGCCCTCACGGGGACCCCGAACTGGAAGAGCCTTGACATCATGACCCTGCTATTCTCCCCGATTCCTGTCTTCCCGAAAGGCTCCAATCTCGTATGCTCTCTTTGGAAGGGCTTGAATAAAGTCAAAAGCTTCACAAGAATTAGTGAGGACTGGAAGTGGGCGGCCGGAATCAGACAAAACGACTCTATCTGGTTTCCGATACATGGCATCCGGAGTGTGGAGTCGTGGAACATTCAAAATGCCAAGAAGTTATGGAACAAAGGATTCAAAAAATGGAAACACCTCTGGAAACATGACACCAACAGTTGGATCAACTACGAGGATATCGACCCTCCCATAAACATCTCCTACGAAGAATGGAACACCTTGCAAAGCAGATGCCTCGCTTGGGATCGTCACAAAACTCGCCTTCTCATGGGACATGATGCTCCGAACGCGCGTGGTCTCAAATGGCACAATGGAAATAGCCTACTCAAAATCCTGAACATCAAAGAAACGACTGACCTCCAGATCAGCCTCAACAAGAAGTGGTGCCTGTCTTGGATGCGGCTTCGGTGGGACATGAAATTCATGGGTATCTGGCACCACTTATAGAGATTAAGAAGTCTCTCCTCTTATGGCAAATTCTTCATCGAGGAATTTGGACTAACCATAAGGCAAGCAAAATTTGTGGGATCCCTCCGTGGTGCAAACGCTGCCACCGTGCAATCGAAGATGTCCCACACATCTTCCTTACTTGCCCCAACTCCTACAGAATCTGGCAGACGGTTGGACTGAAAATCAGAGTTCAGAAACAGCTTAGTTGGAAACAAGTCCTTTTGGGAGAAGCGATTGGATGCTCTGCGGCTCTCTGGAACGCAATCAGAGGGGAAGTCCTGTGGAAAATTTGGCGGGAGCGGTGTGCTCTCAACTTCGGCGACCCCCCCAGGGAGTGGTCGATTGAAAAATCTCTATTCCTCCTTGGCAAAAGGATTGTCAACAGTAAGAAATCCCCCCCCTTCAGGCACCATCAAGTCCTCCTTTTGATCAACAACAAGCTCAAACCCAAGTGGGTCCCGCATGAGGGCGACGAGAGGGTGATCAACCTTCTTTGTAATGCAACCTAGGAATCAACCAAGCTTCCCCTGCTTTGTGGGATTTGGGGGGTCCCGTGGGCACTAGTCCCCTTCTATTGTACCTTTGTTTCTTAATTTAATTCAAGTCCGGGAGAGTAGGCTATTGCCGAACTTCCTTTATAAAAAAGAAAAAAACAAGACCTCACATATAAAATCTACGTGAAATTCATGATTGAACCAAAAAGTCAATAGTTGAAAATTATGAAGAACTCCACAGTTGGTTTACCACAATCTTGAAGAACTTTACGGTTGTTGAAACCAAGTTGATCTCTATCTGATCATCTTACGTTATGTTTATATATTCAGATGAATTATATGCGATGATGAATTCAGTAATGTCAATGAAATGGAATAGATACTATACTTAAAAGTCATTTGCGAAAAGTTTATACTTACTCTAATCATAAAAAAGGAACAACCTTTGAATAAAATATGCAAAGCTATTTAAACAATCGCACTATAAGATTGTGCAAGGTTGAATACACATGTTGAGCTGATATGTTTCCGAAGTTTTCAAGGACAGGATAAGAGCTTGTCACTAAACTACTTATAATGTTTATGAGTATATATTCTCCTTTGGGTTTTGAGATTCACTTGATCTGAGTTTGCTCCAAGCACCCGGCGTGCACCATAATTTTGGCAGTTGGCTTGATCCACCAACCATTGCTTTCGCCCCTACATCTTCTTACTGGGATGTGTCTCCACTGCTGCTGCCTGTGTATCTATTGTTGAAATTTGAACCATGTTGGCCATTGGGTTTCGCTGATGTTTCTTTCATTTATCATATTCCTAGTGTCATTACAATGCCTTTGAATGTGTCCCCATAAAAATCCCAGTGTGGGAGTGGTAAACTCAAACTACTATTGGGCTGATCCTGAATCCATCGAAGCTGGTTAAAATTCCCAGTGTTTAAAATTGGTATAATTAGTATAAGTTGTATTTCTCAAGTGTGGGGGACATAGATAGTAATTGTTTGGCTCTAGTCTTGTAAAAAGAATTCATCGTGAGTCGATTCTGAATCTTCGCATTATAGGGACAAGTCTCTATAGTGTGCCTAGTGGTGTCACGAATTGCACAATACATCTGATTGAGAGCACAATTATTTGCAACATGTCCGTTGTTTTTACATTTGGTACAATAGATCTGTTTTAATCGATCATCACTTTTATTTTTTCTAGCACTTAACCATTCCAAGCCTTCTTTAAAACCACCCACTTTGTGTTTCAATTGGAGTGCCATAGAGATTACTACATCAAGGGTCATTTTGCCCACACATCAAATAATCATTACATTTTTTGGTTGAGGTTTTAATCCATTAATGAACCATTGGGTTATTACATCATCTTGTAAATTCACATGAGCCAGTGGAAGTTGTCGTAAGTGGGTGTGGAACAGGGTTGCATGTTCCTGTACACTCTCATGTGGCTTCTCTCTGTTATTTTGTAGGTAATCAAAGATCTCCTCCACATTTTTCTTTAACTTGAATCTTCACGTCATCATAAAGTCTGAAGATCTGCGAGTTGTTCAGATTGTTGTGCCTCAAAAGTGTTTATAGATTGACTTGTTACGTAGCTTTTTGATGACCCTTCTGAAGATAAGAACTCACTATTATGTTCTAATCCTGCTCATTTATGGTTGAACACCGAACCCTCAAGAAATGTGATTTTTAAAAAATATGTAGGGTCCCACTCTCCTGACTTATAATCACCAATTGAAACTCTCTGATTACTCCCTAAGCTAGAGAATTTATCTTGGTTATTATTATTATTATTATTATTATTCCAATTGAAACTCTCTGATTTATCTTGCACTAGTTGCTCAATAGACAATTTTGGTTCAAGGCTAGGATCTGTAATTTTCTTAAGAATTACAAGTCGATTATTTCTTCAATATGGTCTTCGATCACTTTTACAATGATCGGGTCCTCACAAGACTCGGTAGCATAACCAAATACCAAAACATTGCCACCTGACTTTGCTGCAAACTTCGAACCTCCGCCGAAAGGTAGCATACTATCACTGAGCTCAGTACGAGGACCACTAATTGGATTTACACCGAATCATATTGAGCTCAATTTCGATATACTTTGCAACTTGGAAATAAGGAAGTGCTGAGGTGAAATCCCACACTTCCTCCCTCATATGATTGGCCTTCACTATCACCATGTGGGGGTGTCCCAAATGCGCTATTCACTTTCCAAGGGTATCTGCCATTTGGGTATTTTTGGTAATTTTCACCAGAACGTGTTACAAGCATGTATTATGAAAACTTTTCTCCATAGATTCATATAAAGCCTTTCTTCAAAGTGAATCTTATACTTCTAACTTAAATTCCAATCCCCATGGTCGGTGCTAGTGTTAAAGTTCTCTCTTTATCCCATCGAGACTGGTTCTAGCAAGATAGGATTAACAAAGCTTTTCCTCTAGGATTCTTGGTTTGGACAGGGGTCTCTTGAAATCGAGGCCCTACAATTATTTTTCGCACACCTCCATGCCACATCCGCCACTAATATTCCTCATAGAGTACTATCTTTATTTATCCTAAAATTGATTACAGGGTTACACAATCATATTCAACCCTCTGAATGCAACTCATTTCTATACTATCAAATTCATGGGTGCTCATCTGCCAACCACATTTCACTTACAGTAGGTGATATCTATATATATATATATACACACACACACACACATATATATATATATATATATATATATATATATATATATATATATATATATATATATATATATATATATATATATATATATATATATATATATATATATATATATATATATATATACATATATATATATATGACAATAGTCATTATTATCATTTACAAGACTGCAACGTTCATCAACATCTTAACCAAAGTTTATTGTATGATTAATAACTTCAATTATAATCAAACACTTAATTGATGTAGGAGAAGAATACAAGACCAAGTCAGGTTTAAATCCAGAATATAAGTCAAGACAGAGTAGGCTATATGACAATAATCATTATTATCATTCAGAAGAATGCAATGTTCATCAACATCTTAACCAAAACTTAGTATATGATTAATCACCTCAATTAGAATGAAAAACTTAACTGACACAGGAGAAGAATACAACAAGAGGTCAAGTTTAAATCTAGAATATAAGTCAACACAGAGCACGCTCAGTCGCTTCACCATGCGCAGTCTCGCAAGGACTTGTCATGCATCTCCTTCACTGCTAAGCGACACAAACACAACTCCTTTTATATTAATCAATCCTGAGGTTATATCGTTTCAACCTTTTACGATGATTCATCAACATAATTACAGAAATATTATGAATAATACATAGAACCATCTCGCGGCTTGGAATATATATCGCACTTGTTGTATTGTTGTTTTAGGTCATTCTTGTACATTCCTTCTATATTATAGAAGAAGAAGAAGATCATTCTTCTTTGCCTCAATGTGTGTGTGCTTCTCTTTGATCGTAAGTGTGTGTGTGTGTGAGAGCTCTCTTCGTTATCTCCTTCCTGACATGGTATCAGAGCCAGTGTGGCTGGAGAGAGCTCGTGGAGAAGGTCAACGATGAAAATTACGTGCGAAGGTGTGGAGAGAGCATGATTCACAAAGGGCCCCAAATTGCTATTAAATTGGCATGAAGGTAGAAGGCATCAAATATTTTGAGTAGTTATCTTTCTAGGGTCACTTGTTTTTATCAGCTTTCTGTTTCGGAGCCATCTCAACCTCTCTTTTGAGCCCGCAAGGTGGCACCCATAGAAAAACAAGGTCGATTTGCAAATCAGTAACTTGCTTCCTATTTAAAAACGCTCATATATTCTAGATAGAGAATTTTAGGTGATTCCATGTACTTTTGATACACAAAAACTATGTTTTTTTCTAAGATCAAACTATCATGTCAAAGTGCGATAGTGTTCAAGTAGAAGTACTACTTGTAGTGTTTTGCAATGTTGTGAATTGTTGCAAAAATGGAAAATGCGGATGGAATGAGTCACGTTATGAGTGATAAGTTGGACAATAACAACCTCCATGCTTGGAGATTTAGAATGAAAAATTTTCTTATGGAAAAGGCTATTAGAAGTACATCAAAGGAGAGAACAAAAACGCTTCGCAGTTACTAGAGAGTAATTGGACTATAGACTAATTAAGAGCATATGAGGAATGGAATCAAAGAGCACAAAAGGTAATGGATTAGCTATCTATTATCATAGAAGATAGCATGATTGGGAACATACAATATGCCAAGACTCCGAAAGAGGCTTGGAATAGTTTGGCCACATTGTATAATACCTATACAAAGGTATGGAAATTGCAACTCAAGAACAAGCTACATACACTTGAGAAAAGGGGCATGTCAGTAAGTTACTACACCTTGAAAATCGAAAGCATATGTGAGTCACTTGCATCTATCGGTGTGAATGTAGATGATGATGATGATGATGATGATAAGGTGGAAGTGTGCCTTCATGGTTTAGGAGCTGCATATAAGCAGTTTAGAACTTCTATATGGACTAGGGAAAATATTCAAAATTTCATTGATTTGGTGTCCATATTGATTATTGAAGAAACCAATCTTGTCGAGGACTCAAACTCCCAAGGAAAACCTAGTTTTGAGCACGTATTTTACTCTCATAGAGGAAGACGTAGAGGTAGAGGTTTCAAAAGTGGAAGAGGAAACAATAACTAAGACCAAGGTCAACATCAAAATCATGCACGAGGTAGAGGATAGTTTCGAGGTAGGGGGAGCCAAAGAGGCCATCAAAATTTCCAAAGAAATGATTCAGATAATGATAGTAAAGGTTGTTGGAATTGTGGTAAGTCTGGATACTTTGAACATGATTGCAAGTTGAAGAATCGAAATAATAGGAGGCAGCAAAATAGCTATGCATCTAGGAGTGTAGATGATTCTGAGAAGTTGTTCATGGTTCAACATCATATGATGAATGGGATGAGTGCTGATGTTTTGAAATCGAATGGTAATGTTTGGTATGTTGATTCAATTTCTTCAAATCACATGACCAGTAATGCAGAATGGTTTACTAGTTTTGAAAAATTATTAGTTCTTGGATATGTTGAAACAGTTAATGGCACATCACACCCTATTGAGCATATAGGAAACATAACATTATCTTTGGAGGATGGGAAGGTGAAACATCTTGTTGATGTGCTTAATGTTCCAAATATAACAACAAATCTAGTTTTTGATGGACAAATAATTGACCAGGGATTACAAGTGAGGTTCAATGTTTATGGGTTATATGTAGAAGAGTACAATCAGGATGGATGATTGATTACCAAAGGAAACAAAGTGGGTAGGATGTTCACCTTAAATATGAAAATTCCTAAAATGAATGCAGCCATCTTTACAAAGGTGTAGGACATATTGCTAATATAGAGATCTGGCATAAACAACTTTTGGACATGCAAACTTGGAGAGGCTGAAATTGATGCAGTCAAAGGAGATTGTCAATGGACTACCAAACTTCAAAGTTGCAGAAATACAAAAGGTATGTGTAGCATGTCTATTTGGTAAACATTCAAGAGCATCATTTTTGCATGACAAGCATGTTAGCGAGAATGTGCTAGAAATAGTACATACGGATGTTTAGGGTCCTACAAAGACCACATCTATGGATGGTTGCAAGTTTTATGTTACTTTCATGGATGACCATACATGGAAAGTATGGGTATACTTCATGAAAGAGAAGAGTGAGGTGTTTAGTCACTTCCAAAGTTTTAAGGCTATGGTGGAAAAGCAAACAAGAAAGTATATTTAGATGTTAAAGTTTGATGGAGGACATAAATACATATCAAATGAGTTCAGCAAATTTCTTAAAAATCATGGAATTCGATGTCAATTTTCATGCAAGTACACACCACAATAGAATGGCATTGCTAAATGCACAAATAGAAATATGGCAGAAATAGCAAGAGCCTTGATGGCTGAGAAGAATATGCCTCATTGTTATTGGGTAGAAGCTCTACATACGGTTTCATACATTATGAATAGAACTCCAACTACTGGTGTACATCAAGTTACACCTGAAGAGAAGTTCACACATAGAAAGCCAAACTTATCACGTATGAAAGTTTTTGGTTGTATTGCATATGAGCATGTTCCAAATGAGTTGAGGACAAAGCTTCATCCAAAAGCACAGAAATGTATCTTCATTGATTACACCCTTGAGCAAAAGGGATATAAATGTTATAACCTACTCACATGACAAGTGAAGGTAGGTGGAGATGTGCTATTTGATGAAATGTCAAGTTTCTATGTAGATGCCAAAGATGGGCTTAATCTTGAACCAAATGACAAAGAAATGATGAAAAATCAAGGGTAGAATCTCAAGTTTTGAGTGGACCACATCACCAAGCAATATTTCCAACTCAAATCCATGGAGTGGAAGATTGCATGGAAATTTTAGTCTATCAAATTTGTCAAATGCACCCAAGAAAGATAAAGAAAAGCTTTTTGCTGGTAGTAAAACATCTACAAGTTTTGAAGACATTGATGGAGATTCAAGCGGTTCATAAAAGATTCTTGATGAGGAACTTGGATTGCCCTCTATCAAGGCTCCATGAGTAAGAAAGGCACATGCAGAGGATACAAGGAGAAGTGACCAAGGACCAAGAAGATATGGGAGGATGTGGAATTAAGTGCAACGATTGACATATGACAGTTACATGGCTCATCATTGTGCCTATATGACAAAGTTAATACAAGACGATGAACCCTCTTGTTTTGAAGATGCAATTGGAAATGCAGATTGGGAAAAATCTATGAATGAGGAGATGGCTACACTTTATGGAAACGATACATGGAATTTTGTTCCATTCTCGCAAGGAAAGAAATCCATATGTTGGAAGTTGGTTTACAAGGTAAAGCACAATGCTGATGGTAGCATAAGCAGGTACAAAGCACAATTAGTAGAAAAAGGATACACATAGACATATGGCATTGATTATGAGAAAACATTTAGCCCTGTAGCTAACATATCTACTGTCAGAACACTTATTCTAGTACCTACAACAAAACGATGGACTTTGCATCAAATGGATTTGAAGAATGCTTTCCTACATGGTGAGTTATAGGAAGAAGTATACATGGACCAGACACAAGGATATGAAGATTCAAAGCACCCAAAATATTTTTGCAGGTTGAAAAAGGCTTTGTATGGACTTAAAGAAGCCCCTCTTGCTTGGCATGCAAGGATTATTGATTATTTGGCCACCATTGGATTTTCTATGTGTGATGCAAATCATTCATTATATACAAGGAAGGATGATTATGGCATTACGATTGTGGCTACTTATGTTGATGACTTGATTGTAGGAGGTGACAATGAAGCAAGTATTAAAGAGGCAAAGCAACTTCCTATGCAAGAATTTAACATGAAAGGTTTTGTTGTGTTGTGCTACTTCTTGGTGGATGTCACAAAGGCAATATTTCTTGAGTGTGCTGCAAAAGTATGGTACGGCCGATTGTAAGCCAATTTCAATGCCATAAGATCAGAATATGAAGTTGGACATTACATCAAGTGAAGCATTGGAAAATGCTACTATTTACAAGAAAATTATGGGGAGTTTAATATATCTCACAATTACAAGGCCTCATCTAAGCTAGACTGTTGGACTTGAAAGTCAATTTATGCAGGTTCCTTGGAAGCCGCATCTAGATGCTTTGAGGTGCACTCTATGTTATGTGAGTGCTACTTTGGATTATGCATTGTTTTATGAAGGTGGTGTAGATTTGCAGCTTCATGGATACATCGATGTAGATTGGGCTCATAGTATTCTAGATAGAAGATCTACTAGTGGCTTTCTATTCTCACTTGGAAGTGAAGCTTTTACATGGAGTAGCAACAAGCAATCCACTATTGCTTTATCAAGTATAGAGGCTCAATATAGAGGTGCTACAATGGCAGCAGGTGAAGCATCTTGGTTAGAGATGCTACTTGCATATTTATGTGTGGAGGTGAAAAATCCTATCACCATCTATTGTGATAATATTAGCAACATACAATTAGCATAGAACCCTATTTTTCATCTAGGTTGCATTTATTCGATCGAATAATAAGAAGATATTGAATATGTTTGTTTTATTCATGGTTATCCGAATAAACACAGAAAAAAACAAGGATTGAGAATTTTCGATCGAAAGCACTTTTGATCAAAAAGCATTTTGATTCGAAGGGCTTTCGATCAAAAAGTGATTTCTAGCATAAAAAATGCAGATTTTTACATTCCATCAAAAATCTCATTCTGCACGTGCTTCATTGCTACTTTAGAGAGCTTTAATCCTACCATTTCTTTCATAGAGAGCTTCCTTCATAGTATCATTGAGGTATTGATTTAATTTTTATTTATTGTTTATTTTATTGTTTTGTTCATTGCATCATGCATATTGTATGATTCGCATACGCTTCTCTTACATATGCCTGATTTTTATTTATGTAATTATTTTTGTCTCTTTTAATCATCAATTATATACATGTTCGACTCATGAAAGCATTTCTTACTTGTATACATTGATGAACAAAATTTACAAATAAACCACTACTATGATTGTCTGACTCGCTACATCGATTCTTACTCTCACAATAGTATAGGAAACAACAATATATCTATTGAGATTGTTTGAATCGCCACCCCGATTCCTACTCTCTCAATAGTATATGGAGTGTATAGGGACCATTGTGATTGTCTGATTCTTTGACTCTTAATCTCACAATAGTCACTTAGATTTTGATGAGAATACTTAGTGTAGGTCACAAGGTGTATAAAAACTATTGTGATTGTCTAATTCTTTGACTCTTACTATCACCATAGTCACTTAGATTCTGATGAGAATACTTAGTGTATGTCACAAGGTGTATAGAAACTATTATGATTGTCTGATTCTTTGACTCTTACTATCACAATAGTTATATACAGTCATGTGACAAAACTCATACATAGTATAGTGAGTGTATATGAACTATTATAAAGTTTTGATTCTTTGACTCTTACATTCTTAATAGTTACATAGATTCACTTCAAGTTTATAATTACACTTTCTATTTAATTATAAATCTACTTATTTAACTATCATTTGTGTACACATACTATTGATTTATTTATCCATACACTTATTGATAGTCTATTTTTTATTTTTGCACAGATGGCAAATAAAATTAAAAAGTAGGAATGAAAATTTTTAGAAGAATTTGTGTGCTCTTACATGTATTGAATGAGAAAAGATGAAATCACTCTACCCATTGAAACATCTAATTACAAAGATTTCATTGCGCAATTATCTAGAACAACATTTATTTTCTAAGATAAATTTGGTAGTGTGTGAAGTTGAACAAAGGTATTAGATGAGCAAATGTCAAAATGGCTCACATGTATCTTTGGACATATCAACAAAGTAGCAGAGTCATTGGTAGTGGATATCACCAGTTAACTTGGATTCATCGGTAAAAATAAATTTATTAATTTACATTATCAAACAATGAAGAGAGGAAATTGATTAAAAACGAAGATGACTGAACACCTTGTGAGACCATCTGTAGATCCAAATACAAGAGATACATATGTGAATATGGGATATCAAACATCTAACAATCTTTGTTTGCTTCCATATTCCTCTATTCTTTTTTATGATGTATCTCTGGTGCGGGAAGGACAATATGGAATGATCCATAAAGTCAAAATATCCCACCCGAGATTCATCAATGAAGTATTTGTTGCCAAGTTATTCAAATTACATGATGCTGACATAAAAACACGAGAGAATGAAGCCATGAATGAAGTCAGAGTGCTATCTATTACGTAGAGTTGAATTATTAGTCCACTTGGATTAGCTAGGCACCATAGCAAAATCTCGTGCCTTATTTTCAAATTTTGGAATGGTGGTACATTGGACATGTGGCTAGAAATAATGAAGAAGGAGTACCTTAATGTACCATTTTGAATTCATTTGAATTATGTGGAGTAAATGAAGTGGTACCATCTAAGTTAAGTGGATTAAATGAAGTGGATTCATTTGTAATATGTGGATAAAATGATGTCGATTTATTTGAATGGTGTGGATTAAACGAAGTGGTATCATTTGAATTATCTGGATTAAATGAAGTGGTATCATTTGAGCTATATGGATTAAATGTTATGGATTCATTTGAGTTGTATGGATTAAATGAAGTGGTATCATTTGAAGTATGTGGATTAAATAAGGTGTTATCATTTGATTTATGTGGATCAAATGAAGTGGATTCAATAGAGCTATATGGATTAATTGTTATGGGTTCTTTTGAGGTAAAATTAGTGTTTTTGTTTTTCAAAATTTTAAAGTAAAACATGGCAAGAATGCCATATGTGAATAATGATCTTGATCATACTAAATCTCAAAGGATTTATCTGAGCAGAATGCTCAATTCACACAATCAAGATTAGCATTTTTATTCCATCAAGATTTAGAGCCAGAGGGATTAGAAGGAGAAGCATTGTGAATGAAAGAAGTAAAAAAACTTTGTCCAAATCATTTTGTTCGGATGTTCTCTTTTGGGTTATAAGAAGGGCAAAAGAAACAACACCCCTAAAGCTTTTTGACTTACAACATAAAGGATTAGCAGAAACTCTACTTCGATGCTTTGTACAAGTTAATAGATCATTACCAAATAATAATCAGATAGCATTATATTTCATTCAAAAAGTTTTTGAACAAGATATTCTTCATCGACGTGTCAATTAGTATGGTCGTTTGAAGAATGCAGGTATCGGTTTGGGTCATCCTCAAAATCGAGAAAACATTCATAATGAAGGAACTGAAGGCTCTCTTCCTTGAAAGTGGCCCTACATTTTGCTACCTAAAGAACATAATCTTATACATGATTTGTTGTCACAAGGAGCAGAATTATATAATGAAGGTTTAACAATTCCTTCATTATGAAGAAAAATAGATGATCAACAAAAGAGGATTGATGATCTAGAAAGTCAAGTGAAAAATTTACAACGTTTTGTGGATGCATATGAGAGAAAATATGGAAGACTCTCAGAGGCATCATCATCTTTTGATCTGTTTACTATCGATGAGTTATTGAATCAAGAAAACACTGAATAGATAATTTTAAACAAACAAATGCATGCTACAAAATAGTATAATAATTTTAAACATTGAATATAACCATAGTATTCATAGTACATCAAATGCATATTACAAAACACATATACCAAATCATTAGCATGTGATACAATTAAGCGATTTCATTTTGAATGAAGAAAATCGTAGGCACTCCAATTACGTTCACAACTACGACTTGAAGCTACTACTTAAAGTACTCTCATAGCTGTATGTTCCAACTCAACTGCTTCACCTCTGTACTCTTTCCACCAAATAGGAGGTGGGTTTTGAGTCGCTTCAATGTGCCATAGATCTCCAAAAGGTCCTTCTCAATTTACATATGTTACTTTTTGGTGGAATGCATCTCGACCATTTGTACCTGGAAGTAATAACTAACATGTAATTTTGAAGTTTTCACATCACTTCTTTGTTTGATACTTGACCATTGAGTTGAAATGTTGGATCCAAAACAAATGTTGTTCCATGCAAATGAGTATGTATTTGCATCCATCTCTTCTCTACTAACGATACAATCTATGTTTTTTCTCGTAATGAAAATTGATTAAAGTCTTTTACTTTTTGAATAGCTTCTGACATAATCCAATAAAATTTTTCAATCACAAATTTATCAGTATCAACCATTTGTAAAAGTTGCACAAAGGTTTAGTGATACCAATGATTTTTTCAAGATTACGCCAAAAATTTTGTGATTGTATTAGAGACATACACTTGGATGTTGCAACTCGATAAGAAGGATACTTCTCTAGCCATGTCTCCCATCTTCAATTAGCAATCATTTCGACAAGATCTCGCTTAACTTCCAATAATCCACTAAGCACAATATAGGCAGTTGCAAATCATGTGGCACAAAAAATATGAAGTGCTTTATTGGGAGATTTTGATCAAAAGAGAAAATATGAAAATTGATGCTCTCTGATAAATTTGACCACATGATTTGCATCTAATAAGCATTTTTTAATGAATGATAATCTACTTATATCTTTCAATAATAAATTTAATGTATGAGTTGCACATGGAACCCAAGTAATGCCTTCATATGTTTTTTGAATTCAACTTCCAGCACTTCGAAAATTAGAGGCATTATCTATTACTATCGCACTCACATTCTTTAGACCAACCACACATGATATAGCATGTTCGTATGCCTTTACAAGAAAAGCTAAACTTTTCTCTTTAAGAGAAGTATCAATAGCTTCTAAAAACATGTTTCCTTTTGGACATATAACCATGAAATTAATCAATGGTTTCTTTTGACAACTTGTCCATCCATCCAATGCTATTGTACATCCATACATGGGTACATAATCAGGTAATTTTTGCTTTAAAATAGATTTAGTACTTTTTTTCAGTTTATCTACATACTCTGTTCGCATTTTATTATAATATGGCATGGTGAATCCTTTTCATGTAGTTGACATCAAAGCATCTTTGAAAATGGGATTACAAATAACATTGAAAGGAATCCCACATGCTAAGAATGCATAAGTCCATTTAAGATGAAGCTCGAGACAATCTTGCTTTTCAAAAGCTATAGGTATAGGAGTTTGTGATTTATTACAGACATAGCATGGTGACAAACTATTAGATCCACCATTTTTACTACATTTGCCAAGACCACTCTTTTTGATGCAGTTGGAGAAAATTGAGTACATGTATCTTCATTATTCTCAAAAATAGTTTGAGAGAATTGCGTAGAAATATCCCGATGATCCTCTCCTGTCATCGATGCATCTACTCGTTCTTCCTCTACACTTGGGCTACTTTGAAAGTGTTGTGAACTACTCATGCTTTTGAATCTATTAGATATGATACTTTGAGATTTGCATTTATTTGGATAACTTGCAAAATGTACCCATATATCACTATATAGATTAGAGCATCCTGCCCCATTATTACCTGTACTAAAAAGATTCTCTTTTATTCGAGTTGCATTTCCTACATAATGATGTCCACAACATTTGCATTGTATTGTGGGCACTATTTTACCCTCTTGATGAACAATCATATATGAACGTTCTTTTCCCTTTCTCATAGTGCTTGCAAATTGCTTTATGAAGACTATCACTACAAAAAAACAACATTTTTCAATATCAAATAAGATATAGAGTCAATGTTGAGTCAAACAATTACGATAGACTTTAATTCTCAATCATACAACAATATACAATTACACATACTATTGTGAAGTAAAAATCATTTTTGAGTCAAAGAATCAGAATAGATTTTAATTCTCAATCATAAACACATATATGTTTACACATACATATACTTACACATACTATTATGAAATAGGAATCAATGTTGAGTCAAACAATCACAATATATTTTAAATTCCTAATCATATGCACATACACTTACACATACCATTGTGAAGTAAGAATCAATATTGAGTCAAAAAATCACAATAGATTTCTCATTCATAATTATACACTCATATTCATACACATACTATTGGATGAAACTTCCTATATACTAAGATATATAGACTCATACACACACATACATATACTATTATGAAGTAACAATCAATGTTGGGTCAAACATAAGCTCCTACATCTTTCAATAATAAATTTAATGTATCACAATAGATTTTAAATTTCTAATCATATGCACATACACTTACACATACTATTGTGAAGTAAGAATCAATGTTGTATCAGACAATCACAATAGATTCTAAATTCCCAATCATATGCACATACTATTATGAAGTAAGAATCAATATTGAGTCACACAATCAAAATAGATTTTTCATTCACAATTATACACTCATATTCATGCACATACTATCATATGAAACTTCGTATATATTATATACACATACACACACCTACATATACTATTATGAAGTAACAATCAATGTTGAGTCAAACATAATCTACCTACATCTTTCAATAATAAATTTAACGTATCACAATAGATTTTAAATTCCTAATCATATGCACATACACTTATACATACTACTATGAAGGAAGAAACAATGTTGTATCAGACAATCACAATAGATTCTAAATTCCAAATCATATGCACATACATGTAGACATATTATTGTGAAGTAATAATCAATATTGAGTCAGACAATCACTATCGATTTTTCATTCATAATTATACACTCATATCCATACACATACTATGGGATGAAACTTCATATATATTATATACTCAGACACACACATATATATACTATTAGGAAGTAACAATCAATGTTGAGTCACACATAATCTACCTACATCTTTCAATAATAAATTTAATGTATCACAATAGATCTTAAATTCCTAATCATATGCACATACACTTGCACATACTGTTGTGAAGTAAGAATCAATGTTGTATCAGACAATCACAATAGATTGTAAATTCCCAATCATATGCAGATACATTAACACAAACTCTTCTGAAGTAAGAATCAATATTGAGTTAGACAATGACAATAGATTTTTCGTTCACAATTATACACTCATATTCATACACATACTATCAGATGAAACTTCTTATATACTATATACTCATACATGTGAGAAGTGGAGAATGACATGCATGGGACTCACCTCCCAGCTTATTTATAGCCCTTGCCTAGTCACCATCTAGAGTTCTCTCTAAGGTTCCTCTACTCATCTGGCCATCATGAGTAGGTACCTCATATGAACTCACTAGCTTTTTGCCTTGGCTATCCCCCTAGCAAGGAATTTCTCGTTCCTCCAAGCATGTACATCTTTGGAATATAACACTCTCTCCCCCTTCTAAGATCATTGTCCTCAATGATATAGAAGGAGCTATAAACATGGGAATCATAATCTATGATTCCAAATAATAAGAGTAGAGTGTGCTAGGTGTTTGAAATACTAGATAATAAAAAAAGTAGACAACTCGTCTCTTTGCTTGCTATCTAGCATTTCCATGAATAAATAGTAGTCCTTGCCTTGGGCATACTATAGGAATCCCCTTGAGGCCCAATGAGTGCCTATGTGGCATCATAAGTACTCAGAATATACTCCGACTCCCTATGCCTAGACCTTGACCACTAACTTCTGATGGTTTGTCACCTGTAGAGACCTTGGCAACTTGCCTTTGTCTCCCTGGAATACCCATTGATAGCTTGACATATTGTATAATCATGCAAAATCACTTACTCCACTATAGTAATGAAAAATAAAATACTTTGCTCATCCAAAACAATCTGACTATGTCCCCAATCTCTATGAAAAAATACTAAAAATAAATGAAAATATTTTCCTAATAGTGATTAATCTTTAAGCTCGAGTAAATCTACTTGATTTGCTCACTGTAATGAGAAATAAACTCAAGAAAGTCTCTTCATGATCCAAACTATGAATCCAAGATGACAATCTATCAAAGATCCAGACTATGGACCAAGATATAAATATGTGAATGATCCAAACTATGGACCAAAATCTCAATCTATCACATCCAAACTATGGACTAATATCTCAAACAATCACATCCAAAATATGGATCCAAATATCGATCTATCATATATAATAATCCCAACTACTTTGTGGAGCTAAATCCATCATGCCAACTGAAGACATGCTAAGATAGTATAGCAACTAGTTGAACTACCACCACCTTCTCAATAATAACATGCAAGATGTTCTAAGTGGATGAAACTTGCTCTATCTTTGCCCACCATTTGATCATTACTATGATAAAATCATTCCTAACTAGGAATGAGGTGTCTCTGGTAAACTACTATAATAATCTGGCACACCCAAATATAATGAGGACCATAATATAAGTCCATTAAGTACACTGGAAAAATGGTAAGTAGATGAATTTCTTATGAATGTAATTGCCTATTCATAGTTCTTATATGGAAACCTTGGCTTTCAGCTTCTAGGCTACTTGCTTGCGGAGTTACCTTGTTTGCAATCACATATAGAGTGAATGTCTCAATTGTCCCTCTATTGTCTAATACTAAGAAGATCATATGAATGAACTCCAACAATCTTAGAGACTTATGTCCCATACCATCTATCCTATACCTAGGTAGAATACAAATTTTGATGCCCCATACCACCAAACTCTATACCCCACAAATGCGTGTATGAGATTAAAGTCGAACACTTCTCGTAAAAATACATGAATAGATAGGTGAGTAATCATAACCATAAATAATAATAATGAAATCATGAAGTATTCCTAAAGTGTTTCCTTCCCTCGATGAAAAGAACAGAGTCATTCCTATGACTATCACTCATAATTGTCTCGAATATCAACTCATCTTGAGTTGAGACATGAGAAACTATGTAATAAATCAATTCAACTAGAGTTGTGAAGGATGCAACTTGCATCAAATATCAATTCATGCAACTTGAATCAATTACCAACTCATAATAAATTGGAATTTATACAGCTTTTATGAATGCAATTATATGAAATAAGAACAACTAGCAAAGTTCTTCTATTCCATGCTCTCATGGAAGTATATATATTTCTAAAAACTTTGATAGAGTCTCCTCCGTCCTATTGAGAATGATCACCAAAAACCAATGATCAATAAACAAGTATCTAGGGCATGGCTAGCCGATGGTGATCACACCATATCACAAAAGATATTATAAAAAACCTATGGAAAATATTTTCCTTCCAACAATGTCTCGTACATAAACAATTTTCAACAATAGCATATTAAAGCTTAATTTTAAATAACTTTTACTCATGCAAAATGCATGAAATTGTCCAACGTTGTTTAGCTTTTTCAAGCTTTTATTAGGCACAAAAAACACTTGATTTGGACATTTTCTGAGAGCTTTATAGCCATTTCATTGGAAGGGTCAAACACTTGACAATCAACTCTGAAAATGTACATGGCCATCTTCTTGAAGGCCTTAGACTGATCAAGAAACTCCAAATATTATTTTATTTATGCTCAAATCTATATGAACTTATCTAGTTTGGTTTCACAAAATTTCAATTCAAAATTCAGTCAATTACTCAATCAAATGTGTCATTCTATCTCTGCTACACTTGCACTTAGTTGAGCTTAAAAACAATGCTCCTACACTTTTAAAATATCCTCTAACCATGAAGATTAATTCCAAAATATTTGAATTTTGGATATATCATAGTGGTTGTATTGATGTAGCTTCTTCAAGAAAAGTTTTTGAAATTGGAGCTTCCAATATGAAATAAGCATGTCTTCATCATACACATGTATCACTCTTTGGCAAATCCTTACTAGTGATTGTCTTGGGAAGAATAGGTCATTTGACCTACCAAATGATGTCCAATTTCTTCCAAATTTTCATATCATATAGGTATTACTACCTATATTAATTTATATAGATTTCATAGTATTCAAAAATTCGAGGCTTTCACAATGACCAAAATACTAAGCCTCTATACCTGTAGTATTTTAAACAATTGCAGAGCCTGCTAACTCTTACTCTTTTCTCTATATCACCTAGGTGGAGAAACATTTCATCTTGAAATTCTAGACACACCATTTAAGGTGTTTAGCCTAATTTTAGACACAAAAATCATCAAATTTGAGTAAATGAGCTAATAGAACTAATCACCTCTAGATGACATGGTCTCTAGTCATTTCATAAAGTTCAAAGGTTGCACTTCGATGTGCAGAGCTTCTTTGACCTATCAAATGATCTCTAAAAATAATCAAAATTGTTGTGCACAAAGTTCTGGAGTCCAACTTTCATGGCCAACACAAATCATATAATTTAGATCTACCAATGAAAAGAAGTGCCCTTTGTAAGAGGCCCATATCACTTGTTTCAGGCCTATATCACTTGTTTGAGGCTTATACCTCTACTAGCAGCACTTTTAGTACAGGGATCATTTGACCTTTCTAAAAGTATCCAAATTAGTTGAAAATTGGTCATAAGGAGAAATCTATGAACTACTTGCCCTCAAAATTTTAATACATTTGGGCATTCCCTCAAAGATTAGCATCGAAATCTCTATGAGGCTACTACCTCACTCACTATTTCTTCAATTATGTTTTTAAATCTAAAAATGACGAGATATGTTAATCCTTATGGTTAGAAATACTCATTCATTTTGTTGGATGGATTATGATATGGAGACATATCCATGCATATAAATGATCATCTAGATCAATGAAAACCAATTAATAATCCAAATCGTCTCATGGAAAAATCAACTCTTTACATAATATCCACCTTTTAGTGAAAGTGAATATCCATGGATATCATTATAATTATTGTGTTTCTTGCACATTCATTAACGTCATCACAACCAATGATATACAAGCACTTAATACTTGTACTAATGATCATAATCATGGCACAAACTTGTGCCAAGTAGACATAAAATTCTATATCAAGTACATAGATTCCCATGAAGAACAATTCATGTACTCATGAGTTACTAGACAAGAACACATCTTAGTTGGCCTTGATGGATATACCTTTCTGTTTACTTTCTAAAGGAAACATTAGCCCATGCATGGTACTTGTATCACATACCTCATGCTCACCCTAACTCATCATGTTGGTACGTAAAAATGATCTTCTATAGACAGAACATGTAGCCTGCACTTCATCTCTCTACAAATCATATCATCTATGTATGCATGCATCCACTCATCCATATTCTTCTCTACTTCAATCACTTTGTATGCTTTCAATTATCTTGCACACATAAGACTTCCTCTCTCTTACAACACATCACTTTAGAAAGTGGTGTTTCCGTAAAAATAGTGGATCCATTAGAAGGTGACATAAAGCAGATTTTTGTAAACACATGCTTTTTGAAGTGCCACAGTATCTTTTATTCAGGACATAATGAGAAATACCTATAAATACATATACTCTAATAGATGCGTCCATCAGAGTATGTGGGGGGAGATTGTACGCAATCTTGTGTCTAGTCTCTTATCTTTAACTATTATGTTTATGCTTTTGTGAGATTTCATTTTTGTACTATCTTCGACGTACGTGCATCTGCAAGATCCAGTCAATAGTGGTATTAGAGCCAAGGAACCTCTATGAAGATGTACATATCGGCATCCGGTCATGGTTCATGGCATCCACTCGTGATTCAACATCCGTTTTGATTGTCTGGTCTAGGTTTTTGTTTATCAAGTTTGTTTGTTTTTTGTTTGCTAGTGTGTTTTTGAATTTTTTACCAGGCACTGTGCTCCTCTCACACTCTGCATTGTGCTCATTGTGACACTTTACTCATTGTGCTCACTGTACTCCCTATGCTCACTGTGGTCTCTGTGCTCAGTGTACTCACTTTGCTCATTGTGCTCACTATACTCCATGTACTCCTTGTACTCACATTGCTCACTATGCTCACTATGCTCAGTGTACTCCTTGTACTCCCTATGCTATTCACTATTAGAGTTTGGTTTGGTTATCAAATTCATTTATCAAGATCGTTTATCCATTCAGTTCTCCATTTGGTTACTCCTTTGGCTTACTGTAAGGTGTCAAATAAGGCATAGAATGATGGCAGAACTTTGACATCTTTGGCTTCTGTAGCACTCATGGTTCACTTTGGTTCCCTTTGGTTGTGTTGGCTATGCGCAAACCAATTCTAACTTATGAGTGGCAATAAGAGCTTAGTTATTTTCCTGGTTAGCTTACTTATTTTCTAGTTAGCTTACTTAGTTCCTTATTTATCATGTAGGGGATTTGAACCCACAACCTCACACTTGCAAGAGATATGCTTTATCCCCTAGCCTATTTTCAGTTTTTGATACCCCATTCCTTTTAATTGATATTTAATATAAATTTAACACTCTCTTCATCTTATTTATTTATTTATTTGTTTATTTATTTAACACTTTCTTTCCTTTATTTATTTATTTATTTATTTATTTATCAAACACTCTCATTCATGTAATTTATTTATTTATTATTGTTATTTTTATCTACACTATTGTTTAAATTCTTTTCACATGCTTAGTCCTAGGTTTTAATTCCAATAAGGCCATGGATCCCACCCATAATGCTAACAGTTATGATGGAATGTTTTAAGGCATAGCACCGATCACCCCACCATATGGATTGCATTTCAAGAAAAGATCAAGGAATCTTTCCTTCCTCCTTGGTTCCACTTATGTGCTCGTCGATCATGGACAACTTTTGGATGGAAAGAAGGAGATATTGTGTCTACCTACATCGAATGCTTTTGGCAATGAGTACTTCTTATTCCTTTGCTTGAAACAATTCCTAGAGATACCTTGAAATCGAAATATGAAGATTTTTTGGAGATGGTAATCCAAGCCAAGCTCAATACACTACGTCCCATGACCCTCTATGAAGCTTTTTCTTTTGCACATGATGCTCAGAAGGAGTTTCAATCCATCACCAAGTCCATTCGCTTACAAGAAATGCATCAACCACAACAACCAATCAAGCCCAATTTATCTTTCAAGCACCCTTTCACTACTTTCACTTCCCCTTCTTTTCAATAGCCACCAACTTCTCAATGGCCTCCTCAATCTATTTTCTCACTACTTTTTTTATGTTATTGACTGATTTTCCTAAGGATTTCTTTATGGCTGATTTTCCTTGTAAACTACCACCTTCTAAGGGATTTCTTGACCATAGTATAGAATTAATTCTTGGTAATTCTCCTCCCCATAAAGCACCTTATAGGCATGGACCTTTATAAAAAAAAGAATTAGCTAAACAAGTTAAGATCTACTCAAAAAAGGACTTATAGACCTAGTTCTTCTCCCTTTGGAACACTTATTCTTTCAGTAGAGAAGAAGAACAAGACTTATAGGATGTGCATTGACTATCAAGCACTCCATAAGATTACAATAAAAAACCAATATCATATTCCTAGGATAGATGATTTGCTAGATAAACTTCATGGAGCACTTGTATTTAGCAAAATTGATCTTAAATCTGGGTATCATCAGATGCGAAGGACACAAAATGACATTTATAAGAATACTTTTAGAACTCAAACTAGTCATTTTGAATTCATGGTAATGCCTTTTGGACTCACCAATGCATCTGCTACATTTACAGAAATGATGAATAACAGTTTTCTTGATTACCAAGCTTTTATTCTTGTTTTCTTTGATGACATACTTGTCTATAGTGAGAATGACAATGACCATGAAAATCATCTAGCAACTTCTTTAATTTGTTATGCAAAGACAAACTTTATGCCAATCCTCAAAAGAGTTATTTTTTCCAAAAAGAATTAGACTATTTAGGCCATATTTTTTCTACTGAAGGCATTAATGTAGATCCAAAGAAAATTAAAGTAATTGAAGAATGGCATGTACCTCAATCTGTGAATGATGCCTGCTGTTTTTTAGGATTGGCTAGTTTTTAGAGAAAGTTTGTAAAAGTTCTTTCTTATTTAGCGCTTCCCCTCACATTATTATTGAAGAAAAAGTTAAAATGTGCATGGGGATTAGCACAACAACAATCTTTTGAAAAACTCAAACATGCACTTTGTCATGCACCTGTTTTGCAATTACCAAATTTTTCACACCCTTTCCACATAGTTACATAGGCTAGTGGTTTAGGTATAGGTGTTATATTAATGCAAAAGGATCATCCCATTGCATTTGAAACTAGGAAACTTAAACTTTCTGAAAACAATTACAGTACATGTGATAAAAAACTCTTAGCTATTGTGCATGCTTGAAAAATTTGGAAACATTACCTTATGGGTTTTGAAGTTATAAGAAAAAAAAAATCAATAGGCTATTAAGCATTTATTAAATCAACCATTGATCTTTGACAGACACATTAAATGGGCTTCATTCATACAAAATTTTCAGCCTATGATTCAATATCATCTAGCAAACCTAATGTCGCAGTTCATGCCCTTAGTTGCTTTCCATCCCCACAAACAAATATTGTTTAAATCAATAATATTTTTGCCATTTATATTCATTCATTTCATGACATAGTTCCTACTTATCCATCAGATTTGTATTTTTCACAAGCATGGAATACTTTCAATAATTCTACAACATTTAGTGAGGATCCCTACACTTTACATAATGGATCTTGTATTTTCATTACAAGTTATGCATCACAAAAGGTTTTAAAGAATTTGTTATGAAAGAGATGCATGAACCACCGTACATGGGTCATAGGGGCATACAAAATACTATTTCTAAGTGTAAAGATTTTTTCTTTTGCCCAAATATGGAAAAGGATATTGCATAATGGATTTCTCAATGCATTGTGGGTCAACATCTGAAACAACATCATGTTAAAGCATTTGGATTATTAATGCCACTTCCCATACCTAATGGACCATGGGAACAAATTTCTATGGATCTTATTACTGGTATTCCTACAACTTCATCTCATAATGATATGATTTGGACAATTGTTGATAGGTTTAGTAAACAAGCATATTTCATTCCTTGTAAAAAGACTCTTTCTACACCTCAAGCTAGTAAGTTATTTATTAAATGTATTTGTTTGCATCATGGTTTTTGAAAAGTTATTCTATTATATCGAAATGTTCATTTTTGTTATAACTTTTGGGTTGCATTGTTTCAAAATTTAGGTTCCAAAATAGACTTTAGCTCTACATTTCATCCTGAAAATAATGGGAAAAGTGAAGCTATGAGTAGTACTATTTTAGATTTATTACATTTTTATTCTTTAGATAATCCAAGTAATTGGGATGAGAAAATTCCTTTACTACAATTTGCATATAATAACACAACACATACCACTAGTGGATGTGCATTGTAAGCTTCCGATTCCCATGTTTATCACTCAAACTAATATACCTATGGCTGATTCTTTTGCACAAGATCATATTTCTACACTTCATGAGGTTCATGAGTAGATTCAAAAGAGTCAAGAACATTACATGTGTAATGTCAATAAGAAATGAGTAGCTAAACAATTTAATGAAAATGATTGTGTACGATTATGAATAATTGAAAGATGTTTGAAAAATATTTCACAACATCGGAAGGTTAAACTTGCAGCACATTACTATGGACCTTTCCATATCATCCAAACATTGATGAGAATGCTTTTAGATTAGACATACCTTCTCATTGGAATATACATAATTCTTTTCATATTAGCTTATTGAAATAATTTAAAGGACGATTGCCACTCACCCTATTTTAGATGATTGTCCTTTACTTGAAGAGGATGTTGAAATTTTAGTTCCAAAGAAAATACTTGATTATAATGTTACTACTACACACACTGGTATGCAATATCATAGATATTTAGCTAAATTAAAAAATCACTCACTTGAAGAATCTCAATGGATTCATAAGACATCACGAATTCCACATTATGATCACTTGATTTCTACATATCATTCAGAGTCACATTAAATTCCAGTTTTTCATTTCCATGCATATGTTTTTACATGGAACATGCTTATGATAGTTCTAGGAAATGTGACGGGCCACGCATGTCTATTTTATTAATATCAGTTGAGGTTAGTTGCTCGTTAATCGGGAAGCATGTTATACTTTATGGAATAATGGAATGTTATATGGATTTTATTGTCTTGAGGTTTTTAATGTGATTTGTGTTTTGATTTAGCAAGTGAAGACTCATGTGGGTGTGAATGAATATTTTTAAAGATAGTTAAAAGATAGTATTTTATATATCTTTTTGTAAAAATAATAGATCACTTTAGAAAGTGACGTTTTTGTAAAAAATAGTGGATCGCTTAGAAAGTGAGAATTTCGTAAATAAAATAGATTTTCATAAACGCATGCTTTTCAAAGTGCCACCCTCATTTATCTTCTATTTAGGACGTAATGAGAGATACTTATAGATAAAATTCTGATACAATCCGCCATCAGAGTATGTGGGGGGAAATTGTACCCAATCTTATGTCCAGTCTCTTATCTCTATCTATTTTGTCTATGCTTTTGTGAGATTTCATTTATGTACTATTCTCGGTGTTTGTGTGTCTATAAGATCCAATCAACACTTATACTTAGACTAGTAACATTGTAGGTTCTCTATAGTAATATATCAATGACATTGGGCCTACGTCAAAAACATTTGGACTAATAAATTTTGTAAGTCATCAAAGAGCTTAGAAATTTTGCTAACTAACTCTTTCATGTATACATATTTTTTTAAACCATCTATATGGCAAGTGAACCTTTCAAATGAAAGTATTTGACTTAATATGCAAGACATTACGTACCCAAATATTAGTTTGGGAGATAGTTGCTACGCATTTATTTTGTAGAATAAGTTTAGATTTTGCAAATACTTACTTCCCAAATGCCTTGCTTTCCTTAAAAAATAAGCTATTAATCGGGACCATCTTGACTTATCTATTTTCATTATGTAAAAATAAAGAGTAAATGCTATTCATGTAAGTGCATGTTCGCACATGCAAATGCGTGTATATGCATGACATTTATAGTTCAAGAAACAATCGTTTGCTTAGCACTCAATCATTCCATGCTCTTTTGGTCACTTCGTATGCATAAACATGTGCTTCTCTTCAATGCATCATCATGCAAGCACACATGAGTTTGTGCATTAAAAGTGTTTTCTAATGAAGCCTACACTTGATATGTGCACAAATGAAAGACTTCAGGCTTGTATTTGTGCATTAGATCCATGTCTCGTCAAGCGAAAATGCACCAAGAATCTTTCTTTTCAATGCATGGATGCAAGCAAGAGGATCGACATAGTGGCAGGACTCAAGGGCCCCCAAGGTGAGGGGAGAGAGTTCAACTCGAACGTGCAATATATGCGCTCTTATTTTATCAATGCATATATATGCATTACGATGCTTGAGGTGGATAATTTCTTTTCAACAAACAACAAATATATGTTTGCCTATTAGATTACATCATATTCGTATATACCTTTGAAAATTGAATTCCTATCTTCTGATTTAATTATGTATGTATGCGAAGATGATAATTAAGGAAGCAGAAAACAAGCAAGTTAAAAGCGAGGCTTCTACATCTCCTTCCAATGTCTATCCATATGAAGCTCTGACATATGAAATGCGTGGAGATTTGCCTCCGCTTTGAGATATATTCCACAGACATTAATGAAGTGTCCCCTCCACATGGATGCTAATTGAAGGCCTTCTAACCTTGGAAATCACATGGCTCTCACATGGATTCTAAAACGATCTCTCCAAAGCTTATACATACAAGTCTCAAGGCTTGATAGGCCTCAACTAAGGGTTAAATGTGATACCCTTAGGAAATATCAATCCTAAGGGTCAAAACCCTTCAATTGGGAGTAAATAAATCCAAATAGCTCAAGGCTTCAAACCATACTCTTCGAGACACTTTTCCAAGGGTTTGTCAATAAACTCCAAGGCTTCTCCAAGTGAGTTGGGCCCTCAATAAACTCCAAGGCTTCTCCAAGTGAGTTGGGCAACTTTGACCCATAGCTATACAACATAATCCCACTATCAAATCGATGGAGAGAATCTCCTAGTTCCCATTGGGAATATCCAATGGATGGATTAGTCATTCACCCTTCAAAATCTTAACTTTATTGACATAATATTTAGTACACTTAAGCAAATATGTTAGGACATCCTTATGAAGTCCAGGCTAGTAAAACTACTTCTCAAACAGATCATAAGTCTTGTTAACTCCTGGGTGTCCCATTGTAGGTGTCAGATGACACTCATGCAATATGTGATGTGTCATCTCAAAATCTCTAGGGAAACACACCTGACCTTAATACAACAAAGATCGATCGATATTGTAGTTTTTCCACCTCAATCCTTCTTGAGTAGATGTCAATACTCCATACTCATTGGGAACTAGGGTATCAAGATCACATTTCTCTATGGCTTCCCAAATCTCATAATATGTAAGATGAAGCCTACAGTTCCCTCTAATGGACTCAAGTAGCTCACTAGTGATTTGAATAAAACTCGGTGCATTAAACATAGGCATGTGGCTAAGTGTGTCACCCACTGCATTAAACTTTTCCTTCCTAAACCTAAGCTCATAATCAAACTCTTGGAGGGTCTCTTCCTAACAAGCCCTAGGGTCTTTAAGGTGGTTTTGATTCTAGAGCCACTTAATGGTCTCTTCATCAAAGACTATCATAAATTTGGCAACAAATAAATAATGAAACCACTTCTTTAAAGCATGGACAATGCTACATAACTCCTTCTCATTGATGGAGTAATTTTCTTGAGTGGGTTCTATCTTTTCTCTCTCAAAAGCCACTAGGCAAACATAATGAACTAAAAGTGCTCCTATATCACAATCACTCGCATCAATCTCAACCATAAAGGTCTACTAGGATCTGCAGTGTGTAAAAATGGGGTTGATCAATTGTTTCTTCCAACTTTTCCATACATTGCATCTATTCTTCTCCCCAATGAAAGGTTTTCCCTTTCCATTCCAAATGTTCTGTGATCAAGACTACAATTTTGGCATAATTCTTAATGAATCTTTGATAGGAACCTGATAAACCTAAGAAGATCTCAAGATTTTCGAGGTACCTAGGATGTGGCCATTGCATAACATCCCATACTTTAGCAAGCTCTATCTAGATTCCATCTCGGGAGACTATATTTATTTGAGGTCTATTATGAAAAACTATCACTTTGATTCCTTACCAAAGAGTGAATCCTTCCATAGCACTTGGAATACTTTCCTCAATGTTCCATTTGTTCTTGTTATGATCTACTATAGATCATAATATCATCCAAGAAATCTACTATGAATTACCCTAGATATGGTAGTAGAACACTATTCATGAACTTTATGAAAGTGGTGGGAGCATTGGTGAGACCAAAAGGCATCATCAAGAACAACTAGTGCCCATATCTAGCCCTAAAATTAGTTTTAAGGCTGTCCTCTACCCTATTCTAATATGATGATATCAAGATCTAATACCAAGCTTGATGAAATACCTAGCTTGATGTAACTGATCAAATAGGTATTCCAACTTAGACATTGGAAACCTATTTTTTATTGTTTTCTTAACTAATGCCCTATAATCTATAAAATTCTAATAAAGTCATCTCTATTTTTGAATAGCAGCATTGGTGATGCCCAATGTGAGTTACTAGGTCTCATGAACCCTTTTTCTAGATAGTCTTGAATTTGATTCTCTACACCCTCATGCTAGGATATAGGAAGCATATAAGGCGGTTTACAAATAGGGTTATTGTCAATAACTACCTCAATGGCAAGGTCAATGTCCCCTTTCTCTCTTGGTAGCATTCTAGCTAAGTCAATGGGAAAAACATATCTGAACTCAAACATTAAACTCTAAAAAATGTAGCATGCTTGCAAGCATGACTAATATAAAGTAATTTCCTTATATTTATATATATATATTTTTCATGAGAATATACATCATATGAGGTTCCTATATAATGCTCAAGATCATGAATATATAATAAAAGGATATGCTATACAAGAACAAAACAAACTATGTCACTCTAAAGATGAGATGTGCGCTAGGTACATCTCTCTCTCTCTCTCTCTCTCTCTCTCTCTCTCTCTCTCCTTGAATACAAAATTTACTTTCATTTTCTACAAATTCAAGAGTTTTTTTTTTTGTGATTGAGCTTAAGTGTGTCTCCCGACCCCCATAGCGATCTCTACATAAGACGAGATTTATCTCCATATTCATTATTTGAAACTCTATGATCTGGATATCCTTGTGTCGACACTTCCAAATTTGATACCATAGTATCACATATCCTCTTATCCTCATCAAACATCATAGATACTATGTATTTATATGCACTAGTTTGATGGAGAATCTTAATTTCAAGTACCATAGCATACTCTATGGAATAATGTGTGGAAAAGTCATCTATTATGACCCTGTGACCCTCGCCCCATAAACATTACCATGAAGCTTAACTATATCATGTGGTCCAAACTCAAGTGACCACAATGAGTGAATCAAAAAATAGGTATGTTCTATATCCTTGTGCATGATTTTCAATTCCTTACACGTAGAGCTACCATGTATTTGAAGTTTTTGCACTAGGTGGACCACCTTTTTTCCCTTGTCAAGGGCCATACTAGTCCATGATCCTCCTTTCTTTTCTCCCCCCTTAAAAAGTGGAGGGTTCCTTTGTGCATGATTAGGAGAAAAGCACCTAAAACACATGTTTTCCCTCTTGGCATTCTCATATTTTTTAGTAGGTAACTTGGGACCTTGTGATCTTTGTTTCTTTATGAAAATCTTGTTCTTCACCATAAATACTTTCTTATTGAATTTAGTGGTACTAACAGGTTTCAGGGGCTGATCTCTCTCCATAGGAGTATATTAAGGATAGTTATGGTCCTCATACATTTGTGAAAATTTGATCGCATCCACAAAATCCTTTAGAGTATTCCTTCTCACTTCTCTTTTGTATGGCCTTATCTAAACCTAGTAGAAGGTCGTAGTCTTCTGAAAGTCATCAATTCCTTTAAGATTCAGTTTCAAACTAAACCGAGTCAATAGGAGTGGAGTTTTCCTCCTTGAGACTCATCCACCAATTATAAGCTTGTGGGCCAAGCGACAAACTCCATTCCAGCACACAATACTCAAGCAGGTGTCGTGAATTAATGCACGTCATTCCACTTTTGCAAAAGAGTGTAGACTGCATCTTTATTTCTCTCTCGATCACCCCCTATAATTGTTTGTGATTTGAAGTCTTTTAGGAGGGGATTCTCCAGAGAACTATCTCCTTTATGTTTTCTAGTTTGAAGAATCTCATTCCTAATCATCTCAAATGTATGAAGAGTAGGAATTTCTCTTTCCTTATTTCCTAAGAAAGAGATGAATTGCATTTCAAAAGAGACCATTTGAGTGTTTAATTTCTCTATAAGATAGGTCCTACTACTAATAACTCTCTCCATTCTAAGGGTTTTCTCTTTGAGCTCATTAAATTGTTTGCAATTCACAAATAGTTTCTTACTGTAGGAATATTTTTCCTCTTTTTTGGCCTCTCCCATAATTTGGTCCTATCCCTTTATATTTTGATCCTTAGGTGGGGAAGTATGGTCTTATAGTTCTTTACACTTTGTTTACATGTTTAAGTTTATAAGACAAGAAAGACAGAAATAACACAAGATCTCTTCTTCCTTGCAAATCTTGAACGAAAAGTCAAAATGTCTAGTTGGTCCAATGAGCAATTTTTAGGTTCCACTATCAAAATTGGTTGATAAAATAATCTGATGCCATGTACGATAAAAAAATATTTATTTGAATCATGAAACATGGATAGAAGCAAGTCTTTTTCCTTGATGTAGTTTCCTTAGCTTTTTTTTTTAACAAAAGCTAAGGAAGATGTGAAGTTTCTAACAAAGGCTTTGAAATAATACAAAATATCCATATCCTTTTGAAGGATAGGTGCAAACTATGAAAGTGTAGGGACACATAATAGATATCACTCCTACTTGAGATGCATCATGAGGGTACCTATCTAATTGCATTTTTATCAATAGCTTGAATTGTTGTAGATATCCTCAAAACTTTGATTCTGCCCCATCAAATTTCTTAGGCATGCCCACCTTTGGGCTTTTCTTCATATTATTTGCTCTGAGGATACTTGAAGAAGATTGATTTATTGTGATATGTAGCTTCTATAATGTGCTTTGAAGTTGTGTGATTACATCTTGAATATACTGTTCTTGATTTTTTTTAATGGTTTTCTTCTATTTCCTAGGCCTTTGGGTTTTTCTTCACATAAGTTGCTATGGGGATACTTGAAGAAGATTGATTTACTATTATTTGTAGCTCTTTAAATTTCCTTTGAAGTTGTGTGATTAAATCTTGAATATATTGTAATTCATGATTTGTTTTTATGGTTTTTTTGTATTTCCTAGACTTGTTATTGAATAAGTTTGAGTGTAACGAAAACTTATTCATGAGTAATCTCCATGGCCCTAGTCTTAATGAAGGTAGTCTTTCCAAAAGGTTAGTGGTGCAATAGATTATGCCCTCACACTAGACTTGAACAAGCTTTTGGAACTATGCTTCTGACTACAAGATCACCCACGTAGAGGAAACAATACAAGAGCATAGAGCTATTAGAAGGAGTCGCACAACTCGGGATTGATATGTAAGGATAACATGTCAAGAGAATGGAGATAAAGAAGAGAGCTTTCACACAGTCTCACACACAAAGAGAGGAGCACACATAGATTGAGGCAAGGAAGAATGATCTTCTTCTTCTTTTACATAAAGAGAATATAAAAGAATGACCTTATACAACAATACAACTCGGACAATACATACTGAACAGTACATAAAGAAAACCCTAATGTCTGCAAATGAGTTGGTAAGAAAACAAATGTGCCATCATTCTTAGTAGATAAATCTAGTACAACTCAATCTAACATTTATAGGTGTAACCACTACATGTTAGAGAGATGAAAAAGTGGTGTGTACCATCCTTGATCATCACAAGATCAACATGATATCTCAACACTCCTCAAGCTCAACATCATGTCCTATAATCCAAGCATCTTTTGAAACTTCTTCAACTTTTCTATTCCAAGTGCTTTAGTGAAAATATTAGCAAGATACACATTTTCTACACATAAACAACATCAATATCACCTTCTAGTACCATTTCTCTAATGAAGTCATAATGTACCTTGATATTCTTTGTTCTAGCATGAAAAATCGGATTCTATGCTGACTAGATGCTATCAAGGTTATCACAATAAATGATGGTACACTTTTGTACTTCCACACCTAAATTTGCAAGTATCATCTCTAGCCATGACACTTCACATGCTGCCATTGTGGCACCTCTATACTCAACCTCTGTACTCGACAAAGCAATAGTGGGTTGCTTCTTACTATTCCATGTAATAGTTGCACTCTCAAGTGAGAATATGCTACTTGTAGATCTTCTATCTAGAATACTACTAGCCCAATTTGCATCCATGTATACATGAACGTGCGATTTTGCACCAAATTGATAAAACAATGCATAATGCAAAGTAGCACTCAGATAACATAGAGTGCTTCTCAAAGCATCTAAATGTGGTTTCTAGGTAGCTTGCAATAATTGACTTTGAAGTTATCTAGTGTAACCTAGATCAGGTCTTGTAATTGTGGGATAGATCAGACTTCCCACAGTTTTCCTATACATAGTCACATTTTCAAACTCTTCACCTCATGAAGTACCCAAATTCAAATTATGATCTAATGGTATAGAAATTGTCTTACAATCATCCATATCCTACATTTGTAGCATACTCAAGGCATATTGCCTTTGCAACATCCACATACCTATTTTTGTATGTATAAACTAAATGCCCAAAAATAGCATAACACACAAACATCTTTCATGCCAAAGTCTTGCAGAAGGATTTGCTTTACCAATTTAATGTTTTTTCATTATCACCACCTACAATCATGTCATCAACATAAATAGCCACAATCATGATGCCATCATCACCCTTCCTTGTGTAATGAGTGATCTATATCACACATAGAAAGTCCAATGCTGGTTAAGTAACATGCAATTTGTTAACCTTTGTCCAATGTGGTTAATGAAGGAATAGATTTGGGGAGTTCTTGGGTGGTAGAATCTAGATACTAGATCTCTATGTTTCTCCCACTTCACAATTGTCTTTATCCACCTATCAAGGACGTAATTCAACGAATTACTTTTAACTACCAGATACAAATATCTATGGTACTACATAGGTTCATCACAAAGGACTTAGTCAAAAAATTCGAGTACTTGAAACTTCTTTGAGAGAATCCTTACACAATCCGATACAGAAGAAAGTTAAATTAATAGAATTATGACAATACAAAAGAAGAGAATATAATTACATAGGATTCAGTGTATAGCAAACACTTGTCCTATAGTGCAACCGATTGACAGCCTGATAGGTCCAATACCTCTCTCTCTCTACATCGAGAAATAATCAGTTCTATTACTATTGTGAAGGATTACAATTTAGTATGCTGATTTGGTGAGGACTCTTCATCAGAAAAATATGATTTATACAAAATACCATCTATAGGCCTCACACTGGTATGCACGAAGGACTTGAATCCAAAAAATAGATATAGAGAGTCATTTATTCCGCATCTTCTTGCTCATTATCAGAAGAAGTATGAACATCTACCCAAAAAGAGGCCTTGGCATCCTAGAATGTAGTTGAATTTTCTTAATCATTGTTTTTAATAATATTTGAACTTCAATAGGGTGCAATGTACTGCCCCATTAGATCTAGCACTAGATGTAGATGCCAATGTGATAATATCTTTAATCTATGCCTTCGCCAATTGTAAGCAAAATTATTCTTGCCAATAGAAATCTTGATTCATAATATGTTTTTGGTGATAATGTTTGATTTGCACAGTTTGAAGAGTGTGCATCTTCAAAGCCATTTCGTCTGCTCGTTGAGTCTACAAAGTGTCAAGATGAGACTGGGACTGGGCTACAACTTCCTCCTATTGATCAACTCTGGAAGAGACTTGCTCATTTATCTCATGCAAATCAACACAGTCTACTAGAGAATCCCATAATCTTCGACGTGCTACAGTAATTGATATCGGACTTCATTTATAGAACATGTTGCACCATTGTTTCTTTTTCGAGCTCTTGTATACGCAGTAGATGACAATCATTGACTTCTTGAAAATTCTGAGCCTTCTTCTTATAAACTTCAATGTCATGCATAGCCTCCTCATAAAAGCATTTGTAGTAAGAAACCTATTTTGATTCTCTATATAGTGCCTCAAAGAGTTGGTGGTTGTTGAACTCCTTTGCAATGACTTCAACCTGGAGCTGTTGAATGTGTTGGTGCAACCACATCTTGTGATTGTTCAATCTTGCGTAGGTCTAGAGGGAATAGTCCATGTCTCGGGCAATCAAAGTTTGCATATGGAGAAGATAGGTACTAAGACAACCAAATTCATGAAGGCTACATTGGTCATTGACTCAGAATAGCCGAAATTGCTCATACAGTGTCGGGAGAGGGGGAAGATTAGGGAGATCTTCGTTAGCAAACTTAGCGGGTATTAGATGACACCAAGAAGAATTTGGTGGCAAAGGCAATGACCATCACACATTTGGAGGAGTACCAAGTGGAGAATAATTGTAAGATGAAAAATCGACGAGGACATAGCGGGAATAGGAGATGTTGGTGATGGTAGGGGTGAGAGAAGGAGAGAGGTTGCACCATCTTGCATGGCATGATCCTCAGGAGCAATAGGGTTGATCCACGGGAGAGAGGGAATTCCGGGGGAAGGTTGGACAAAGGCATCAAAAGAATGGAAAGAATCAGTAGAAGAGGCAAAAGGTCATGCATGTATAGCACTACTGGATGGTTCTACAATCGATCCCCAAGCTACACCATCTAAAGAAGAAGAGCTTTGGACTTGTCAGGGATTTTTTGCTCATCAGAAGACAAGGTTTACACTCTCATCTTCTTCTTTGGTTGGTGAGGATGGAAGGGTGAACGAACATGGGATGAGAAGTACACGGACAATGATGGGAATCTCTTTGAGATAGATTATGGAAAGTAGGTAGAGAAGGCAAGTTTTCAAACAATGGTTGTGCTCTAATTATCTTACAACCAATTGGCATTGCAATGAATGCAATCAAACAAAATAGCTATCCAATTAATGGGACCATGGATGGTGGTAGCAACTAATGATGTGTTGGCGATTCATGGTGATCAACATGAACTGGAGGATAGAACGCTCTCGTTCAAGGTGGAATCTAATGGCATATTCATTTGAGCTATGCCATGGAAACAAGCATTCCATGTCAACATGGGAAATGCATGTTATGGAAGAGCTGCCTTCGATGGGCAGGAAAAATCATTGCCCTACCTTGGTTGCTATCATCCCCATTTCCATGCCACATAGAGTAACAGCCCAAAGTGCTACAAAAACAAGCTCAATGGTCATGGATTGGATAATACTCTTTGTAGCATGGTGTGCTATAGTAGCATCCCACTACAGATGAGCAAATCTTGATAACCTATGGAGATGGAGAAAATGAGTGGTCTCATCAAAGAAGATAATCGACAACAGCTCAAAGGGTGCAAGGGTATCCAAAGTAGATGGGGTTGAGAGTAGGAATACAATGTGAGTGCCCAAATAAGCTAAAACAATAAAGGGGAAATGTCGAGGCAAGGAAATTTAAACAGGAAGGAGAAACATAGGCATGATGGTCAAAGAACGAAGGGGATGATAAGTGCAAGTTGACGTGAGGCATAATAAACTAAGATCCAAAATCATGCAATCATGGGCGATGAACAAATGATTGCCCACATGGAGAAAAATAAAGGAGGGATCTTTGACCCATTGACCAAATTTTTAATCTATTCTCCGGCAAGAGTCTATAACCAGAAACTTGTCGGACCCAGCTATGCCAAAATTTGGTAGGGGCTGAATCAATGGAATTTGAATTTGTGAGCAGCCCAGTCCACCTTGGAATTTTGAAATAGTAGGAATTGACCTTCTTGAAATATTGAGGTTCAAAGAAATCGATCATGAGTCCAAGCTTATCAAAGCTACACTTCTTGAATTAATAAAAAAATCTCAAAACGTTGTTCATCTAATGACTAAAGGTCATTGATCCAAGCATACAAGGAATCTTCAAGCAACAGTTTCTGCTCAATAGCCACCCATAGGCTAGGAAGTACAAGTTCCATAGGAGAGATGGCCTCAATTCCGTAAGCCAAATTAAAATATGTATAACTAGTAGTAACTTTATAAGTAGTGCGATACACCTAATATAGCGGGCAATAACTACTCCGAGCATTTGGAATAATCAGTAATGCATTTCTTCAACATGGTCAACAGGATCTTGTTAGTACTTTCGGCTAAGCCAATAACTCATGAATAATAAGGGGTATTGAATCTATGGGTAATATGGAAAGACTGTGTAAGGAACTAAATCAAGTAATTAGCAAAGTGTGTGGCTCCGTCAGATACAATTTCCAAAGGAAAACCAAACTATGGGAAGAGATCTCGAATTAAACATTTCCCAACCATCAAAGCATTGGTTGACTTGACAGCCCACGGTTCAGCCCAACGAGTGGCATAGTTTGTGCAAGTAAGAATGTACCGATTACTAGTAAGAACAGTAGGGGGAGTGATGGGACCAATGAAATCCAATTCCCACTTCTAAAAGGGTTCAAGAGGGAGGATGGCTTGAAGAGGAAAATTATGTTGAGGAAGGGGTTGGCTAGTATGTAGACAAGGATCACAGGCATGCACATAGGCATGAACATCATGCTCCATCATGGGCCACCAAAGTCCACTCTACAAGAGCTTTTTATATGTTAAATCCACCAAAAAATGACCACCTATGGGAGTTTCATGTGGTAAGGCCAAGACCAAGGAAACCTTATGAGTGGGAACACATTAAAGACAATCTCCCAAAGGATCACACTAGTGCAATTGACCTACAATAATATGAAACTAATGAAGATACAATGCCAACTTTTGCCTAGCAGGATTGGGAAGAGAATCCAGAGGAAAACTAGTAGTCATGAAAGTCAATACAGTATCATAATAGGAGTTGGCTAAATCCCAATGAGCCAAAGAAGTACAAAGCTAAAGAGTGTATATGGTTCGAGATGAATCATCCACCCCAACCGAAGCTTCATCAGAATCCAAACGAGAAAGGAAGTCAACAATCACATGCAATGACCTGAGTTGATGAATAACATTATAATCAAATTCTTGCAATAGGAGGGACCAGCATGCAAGTCAGGTATCCAAGTTTTGCTATCATATTAAATACATTAAGGACAAATGATCCACATAGAAAGTAAATTTATGGTCAAGCAGATAATTGTAGAACTTTTTAACATAATAAATTAGACCAAGACACTTGCGTTCCATAACTAAATAGTTTCATTCTACAAGGGCTAGATGTCTACTAGCATAGTGTACCAAACGATAAGCTTTTTCATGGAGTTACAATAAAAAACTTCTAATCATGATATCAGATGCATCAACAAATACATGTAATGGTAAATCCCATTGAGGAGCCTAGAGAATAGGAGCTTGCATGAGTAACTGCTGCGGGTGGAGAAAACTAGTGTTACACTCATCAGCCTACGAAAATTCACAAGAATGGAATGTCATCAATAGAGTAAGTGGGATAATGAGATGTGCAAGCCAGTGAAGATGACTATTGTGCCAACAGTTCTATCCCAGAATGCAGAGAACTTTCTTCGGTTATTTTGATGGTGGGGCATAAAGTATAGCCTACACTTTATCTAGGTCAACTTAAATATCTTTTCATGAAATAATATATCCAAGCAATTTACCACATGTTATAGAAAAAATGGATTTGGAAGGATTAAGACAAAGCCAATAGTCTTTAAACTTAAAAAAAAAAGTTGGAGATGTTGCAAATGATCCAATTTGGCATGTGAAACTAAAAAATCATCAAGGAAAACCCTCATAAAATTGGTCAAATAGGCGGAAAAGATGTTCTGCATAAATATTTGGAAGGTGCTAGGGGCATTACGGAGACCAAACCACATAATTGTGCAAGCATAGACTCCCCAATTTGTAATGACAGTTATTTTAGCTATACCCATCTAGAGAGGAATATATTTCGTAGCTTGCTACTTCATCGAGCATACTATGCAAAAAGGGTAATGGGAAAGGATTGAGAATGATGGAAGCATTAAGCTTTCGATAATCCATATAGATTCATAGTTTTTTATTTTTCTTAGGGACAATCACTATGGGGGAGATCCATTCAACACATTCAATAGGGACAATAAACCTAACACATAAAAGGTGATCAAGTTTTTCCTTCACTTCTTTGGCATAGTGAGGACTCATCCTATACTCTATTGCTCAGCCAAATAAACATCCAATTTTAGTACAACTCCATGTTGGCAAATTCGAGGATCTAGCCCTTTCATGTCTTTGTAATCCCACACAAACACATCGATAGATTTGGTTAATAGTTCTCAAACATCACATTTAAAAGGTTCATCCAAATCAACTTTTATTTTTATTGTCATGGGATTCTCTTCATCACCCTAGTTACAAGTGATCAATTGTTCTTCTGGGACATATGATTGATGGGCAAGAAGGTTATCAAACCCATGGATCATGCGATGGTGTAACTCTGCTAACTCCAATTTATTCTCTATACACTTCCCTATCTCTACAGAACTCGGTCGGATCATACAAGATGCTAGAGACCAGTGATCCAGTAAGTGTTGTAAATCCACAGTTTCGAAAGAGAGTAGATCCTGCTTAATTGAGAGGAAGGTGTTTATCTAATTTGGTTAGTGAGTCTTATACAATTGTCGCTGATGATTTTACTAGGAGTGGGAAAAACTGGGGCTTCCGCTTGAGCCCATTTTTCTACTTTAGCTACCACTCTATGTTGTTCTTTCAAGCGAGGTTTGAACACTTCTTCTGCTGGTTGCAACACTTTCCCAAATCATGATTGGATCATAGGACCCTTTGATTTTATAGATGTGATGATGACCATATTTATCAGTGGGTTGTTATTGTCCTTCTTCCATTTATCATACTCTTGAGTGTCTTCGCAATGATGAAGGACATGGCCCATCTTCCCACAAAAATGACAAAATGACTGAAATGCTTTATTAGGAGTATCGACAATACCTTTGATTCCATCGTGTCTGATTGAAATTCCCTAGACGTTGTGTGCAAAAACTTGTATATTGTAAATAGCCTATATTACGGAGCTGAGGTAGAACATAACTAACTGTGGGTTAAAAAATTTCATATTGAAATGAACGCTCAATCAAATTGTTATAAATCTTATTCAATTGATTTTTATGATGAAGCTATTAGCTTTTTCTTGTGCGGTAATGGCCAAAGCAATATACTTCTTGATTCAAGAAATCCAAAATTAAATTATCTTGTATATCGGCCCTTTGTATATGGGAGTAATATGAGCGCACAGAGCACTTTTTTTAAGATTTCTTTTCCCGTTTGTCTTTCTTCCAATCCAAATTTGCACATAATCTATTGAGCAGACAATGGAGAATTTCAAAGGCTGGGATGTGCTATAAAACGAGCTATTATAGGTTGACTAGCCTCCATGGAGACCATATGTATTTGTAAACATCGTAGCGAATGCCCAAATACTATGTGTGAGAGAGAAAGAAGGAAAAAGAATACATAAAGCACATTATGTTACAATTAGTCTCCCCAAACACAAATCATAGGGAAGGCCAACTATAGTACAAAAGGCTACCCCCATAACAATATTAGAGTAGAAAAGGCTACCCTCATAAAATTGGTCAAATAGGGGGAAAAGATGTTCTGCATAAAATGTTGGAAGGTTCTAGGGGCATTACGGAGACCAAACCACATAATTGTGCAAGCATAGACTCCCCAATTTGTAATGACATTACTTTTAGGAATGTCTACTTCAGCCATGCGAACTTGGTTATAACCACTATACCCATCTAGAGAGGAATATATTTCGTAGCTTGCTACTTCATCGAGCATACTATGCAAAAAGGGTAATGGGAAAGGATTGAAAATGATGGAAGCATTAAGCTTTCGGTATTCCATATAGATTCATAGTTGTTCATTTTTCTTAGGGACAATCACTATGGGGGAGATCCATTCGGCACATTCAATAGGGACAATAAACCTAACACATAAAAGGCGATCAAGTTTTTCCTTCACTTCTTTGGCATAGTGAGGACTCATCCTATACTCTGTTGCTCAGCCAGATAAACATCCAATTTTAGTACAACTCGATGTTGGCAAATTCGAGGATCTAGCCCTTTCATGTCTTTGTAATCCCACGCAAACACATCGATAGATTTGGTTAATAGTTCTCAGACATCACATTTAAAAGGTTCATCCAAATCAACTTTTATTTTTATTGCCGTGGGATTCTCTTCATCACCCTAGTTACAAGTGATCAATTGTTCTTCTGGGACATATGATTGATGGGCAAGAAGGTTATCACCCCCATGGATCATGTGATGGTGTAACTCTGCTAACTCCAATATATTCTCTATACACTTCCCTGTCTCTACAGAAGTCGGTCGGACCATACAAGATGCTAGAGACTAGTGATCCAGTAAGTGTTGTAAATCCACAGTTTCGAAAGAGAGTAGATCCTGCTTAGTTGAGAGGAAGGTTATTTCCTCGTCATGAGAGAGTCCATCCAACATATGGATAGGTTCTTCCATATAAGGTCTAGTGTGTATCTCACAAAGTTTAAATTCAGAGAAACAATATGACTTTAGTGATTGAATTTAAAAATGAGCTCATGAGATGGCCAATCTTGCAGCACTCTATCTTATTTGAGCTAGGGTTCTCTAAACAGTAAGTTGTAATCCAAACTAGAATCCGGAAGGTTGAAAACGATGAGTCATATGAAAGAAAACGCCTTGGAGCACAATTGGAGTTGACTCTAGAGAAGCCATCTATCAAATCCTTTGTGATTTTATGGTTTTTCTACCAGACCATAATCAAATGAACCACATGATCAAAAATCGTTTCTATCTCTAGATGTACCGTAGCTATGGTAGGTGTCAAATTTGGTCCATGCTAACTTGTTGCTAGAACTGTTGATGAATGCCAAGTACTAGGGTTAATAGGTGTCCCAAGGATAGAGTGATCAATGTTGTTGATAAAACATCCCATGCCTTACTATGGGGCGATTCTTTCGGTGGTTTATCTAATTTGGTTAGTGAGTCTTATACAATTGTCGCTGATGATTTTACTACCTAGGAATTCACCGATGTAGGAGTGGGAAAAAATGGGGCTTTGGCATGAGCCCATTTTTCTATTTTAGCTACCACTCTATGTTGTTCTTTAAAGCGAGGTTTGAACACTTCTTCTGCTAGTTGCAACACTTTCCCGAATCATGACTGGATCATAAGAGCCTTTGATTTTATAGATGTGATGATGACCATATTTGTCAGTGGGTTGTTCTTGTCCTTCTTCCATTTATCATACTCTTGAGTGTCTTCGCAGTGATGAAGGACATGGCCCATCTTCCCACAGAAATGACAAAATGACTGAAATGCTTTATTAGGAGTATCGACAATACCTTTGATTCCATCGTGTCTGATTGAAATTCCCTAGATGTTGTGTGCAAAAACTTGTATATTGTAAATAGGTTGTATTACGGAGCTGAGGTAGAACATAACTAACTGTGGGTTAAAAAATTTCATATTGAAATGAACGCTCAATCAAATTGTTATAAATCTTATTCAATTGTTTTTTATGATGAAGCTATTAGCTTTTTCTTGTGCGGTAATGGCCAAAGCAATATACTTCTTGATTCAAGAAATCCAAAATTAAATTATCTTGTATATCGGCCCTTTGTATATGGGAGTAATATGAGCGCACAGAGCACCTTTTTTAAGATTCCTTTTCCGGTTTGTCTTTCTTCCAATCCAGATTTGCACATAATCTATTGAGCAGACAATGGAGAATTTCAAAGACTGGGATGTGCTATAAAACGAGCTATTATAGGTCAAGTACCCTCCATGGAGACCATATGTATTTGTAAACATCGTAGCGAATGCCCAAATACTGTGTGTGAGAGAGAAAGAAGGAAAAAGAATACATAAATCACATTATGTTACAATTAGTCTCCCCAAACACAAATCATAGGGAAGGCCAACTATAGTACAAAAGGCTACCCCCAGAACAATATGAGTACAAAAGGCTACTCCCAAAACAATTAGAGTACAAAAGGCTACTACTTCCATATCTTATATCAGCTTTCATTAATTTATCTTCTTTTTCTGTTGTCTCAAACAATTATTCTCCCCAAATGTTGTCTCAAGCAATTATTCTCCCCAAATTAAAACATGCTTGCAACTAGTGTTCTAAGGAAGGGGGACAAGGTATACTTGCAGACAAGCATTTTTCCATGGACGTTCAATTTCAATGCTCATAAAATATAAATTTCCCTCCAAGACCCATTCAATACTTGACATATGCACAATACTTCCTCTAATGGAGGGGCGTACCAAGTTATAAACGAAGAAGATGCGTGCAATTATCAAGACAAGTTATGAGTGCATAGAAGTAATGTATAGAAACGATTATTTTAAAGGTCTTCTCTATAAGTTGATGCTGGCTGAATTTCGACGTAGATTGTTTGGATTGCGAGCTGGTTGTCGTCTGCGTATGCTAGCTATGAGGATGGGCTAACAGGAAACGTGGCCCGTAGGCCGTCGCACAATCTGCACGCTCCATTGCTCCCTTCATACAGTGATACAAGTTATGAGCTCAGGTGTGACGTTTTGGCCTCTACTCTTGAGGCATGTATGCAAAAGGCTAATGTTTGATTGCACCCCACAGGCTGCACGAGGCCATTTTCTTGATCGTACACGTATGCTGGCTGGAGCACGCGGTGATCTGCTAAAGGCCTTGTCCATGTTCGGCGTCCTGTATACTCTGAAATATAGCGCGCACTCTGGAAAACAAATACTTATATCTGCGCATCATTCGACTACAATTTCCACATGTCAAATTTTGACAGTAAATCGTATCATGGATGCAGCAGCTAACTTCGTTGCCAAGTTGCCAACCTGTCATGGCCCTACCAAGGCTCATCCCGATATCTGTCTTACTCTAGATCAAAATAAAATGCTTCTCTCTGTCTTCTCCCTTCCAAACTCTTCGTCTGAGTTGAAGACAAGTTTTCAGACCTTCATCTCTGCTTAGCGTCACGGAAGATTTCTGTTCATCTTCTTCGCCACACTGTACATCCCATGATCCTTGAATAGAAGACCAATCAATCCTATAGTCCTTAAAATGACGAATTCATCCCTGTTCGCCTCTATGGGTGCTGCTATTCACAGCTTCTGTTCGCCCAGATCTTCTTTCAAAGTCGCGGCCAATGTGCCCCAAGGAAATCCCGACTTTTTGGCATTTGAATCAGAGCTAGCCTCTCGTTTAGAGCAGCTTAAATTCACAAATGAGACAGGATACGTCAGCATTGAATGGCTTTGCCAAGCTATGGAGATGGTTCTGTCTACGCATTCTTCTGCAGAAGCCTTTGCTTCAGATCTTCACCAATGTATTATTATTGGCGATGAAAGATGCATTGACAGTTTCCTGGACAACAGTGTCAAGCTTCTTGACACCTGCGTTGTCCTTAAAGCATCTATAGCAGACATCAAGAGCTATTGTTCTTATTTGAAAGCAGCGTCTCGTGCTGTAGAGAAGGAATCAATTGGTGAAATCCAACTAAAGAGATCCTTGAACTCACTAAAGAAGTGCATGGATGCCCTCAAAAGAGGGAATGATGTCAATAATCACCTTACTCAACGCAGATCGAAGCTAGAAAATTGCAGCTCCATGCTCAGGAGAATGGGCGAAAGGCTCAACAATGAAGATGCTTCAAACGGAAGTTTCTTTATGGCCATATATGCTGCACAGGTCATTACAATCTTTGTCTGCGGCTTGCTGAGCAGTGCCCTTTCTTTCAAGCTAAAACGTGCTCCCTCATCAATAAGAGGAAATGGGCACTCACCATGGTCCTTTTCACTAATCAGCTTACAGCACAGAATGAAGGAGCAAATCGAGAAAAGTAACTCCAGGGATTCCAAAGCCTTGTTGGAGGAACTTGATATGGTCGATATGGCAGTTCGTGATTTTCAGAACATCTTACAGAAAACGTTGCATGGCAACTCATCTTGTGAGAAACAAATTCAGATTTTGAAGGTGAAAGAGAGTGCCAAGGTGCTACAAACTCTGCTTGTGGACCTTCAGCAAGGCGTCCATACACTAGAATTTCACGTGGATAATATTTACAGGAATTTGCTAAGAAGCAGAATAGCCTTCCTAGATATGTACCGTCATTCATCATAGAAGCTGTGATTTTGGGTACATCGAAGTTAACAGAACGTGGAGAAGGTTATAAAAGACTCAAAGCAAGGTCTATAAGCATGCCCACAGAAGTCTTTGAAGATATAATTCAAGTATGCTCTAGGTGATAAAATGATATCGCAGATGCAATCAGGATAGAAACAGACAATCTCTGGAGGTTTTGTGTTTCATCACCACTGATGAGATCTCGTTTCCCATGTTGAGTGAAATCTGAGAGATCACTTCACGTTCCAGTTGCAAATGTACAGACATTAGCCTCGCCTTCAAATCATCTTTTAACACATCATTTTCTTTTCCCAAATACACGATGACAATTTTTGCCAGCTTGTAAATGATATTTACAGCTCTGCATGTACATTAAGAGTTTGTTATATACGAGGCTTTCAACCGAGACATTCCTTCTTCTTCTTATGATCTCTTGATCTCCTGAAGCAACAGCTTTTTATTCCTGAGAGGCTATATTTTGATTTGTGCCCTGTTCTGTGATCTTTTAACAGTTTTTATAGTCTTTACGTATGTCATCTACGGTATGAGACCATGCAGAACTGTTTCCACATTCTCTTCAAGGTCATCTTGACATCTGAACTTCTAGCCTTGTCTCACTGGTCTTGTGTCTGTTTTTAAGACATCCAAGCTTTACCCTTAAGTTTCTTGTAAATCGCCCCTTTCTTACAACTCATATTCATGAGTGTCTTTATCAAATGTGTAATGTCGTGTGGGAGTGTACAAAGAGTTGTACAGTCTATTATATATGGTGGGCCTCTCTGCTCCTCTAGTTCATTCACATAGAGGCTTCCATACAAGTTATCACACTCCATACTCCTAGATGGATCTTGTTCATCTCTGACATTATGCATATTAGGTATGTTTTCTATATTTTATTCATTCTTCTTGCTTATCCCATCATGTTTTTGTTTATAATTATCCAGCTCGAACGTTCGTTTCATTTTGAAAAGCTATTTCCTCCCTTTCTCCTTTATCTGGATTTTATGACCTTCATTGAAATCTTATCTTATCTTTGTGAAAAATCAAACTTCATTTTCCATCCATGAAAAACCTGTTGTAGCAGTTTAGAGTAAGGACTGTAGGACAGATTGGTCAGGAGCTTAATCTTCGGATGTCCTTCGTCTGACTCATCAAAAGGCAGTAGATCTGCTACAATAACTTTGTTCCATATTTCACCATCTATATCAAGAAGACTTCGCCTCCATATTAGCAAAGCTCTGAAAGAATGATCAATTCTTAAGTCCTTTGCTTTCTTTGTCAGAAGAATATGTTATTTTAAGAAATCCCTTCTTTCAGACATCGTAGGATCTTCGTCCTGGAAAATATCAAGTTGACTATCAAGCTGAAAAGTAAATGGACGGCACATGTGGGTGATGAAAACGTCATCGACCTCCTCTGTAACATGATATAAAGCTTTGTTGTTCCCCGTACAACTTGCTCTTAAACTTTGCTGCTGCTGCTGAACCTTGTCCAATCCTTCCCTTGTTCTGTGGGATAAGAGGGATCCATGAGCGCTTTGCCCCTTTAGTGAGTTCTTTTATTAATTAAATCATGAGAGAATAGGAGTCGGCTAAACTTCCGTTACGAAAAAAAAAAGCATTATTGAATTAAATGGTTGCTGAAATAGTCAATGCTCTAATGAAGGATTTTTTTCTACAACATCAAAACGTCAGATTTTACAGAGCTTAAATTTAGTAGAAGAAGAATATACACAGCAGAACATGCAATGGTAAATGCTTTAATGAAGGATTTTTTTCTACAACATCAAAACGTCAGATTATACAGAGCTTAAATTTAGTTCAAGTAGAAGAAGAATATACACAGCAGAACATCTACAGAGCTCCTTGGTGAAGCATGTACCGAAAATGGTTTGCACTCTATTTGTAGAAGCTGCCATCTCCTCCTGCCCAAATCCTTTACTTGCAGTCTAACCCAGTGATACAACAGGAACGATAGCAATATCAGAGACGGAAAACAAACAAACGAAAACTGCCCATTTCACAAAATGCATGTTAGCTCTGTCATCAAAGAGAGGAAGCCAGGAAACCAATGGAGAAAGAGAGAATGCAACACTTTCTTCCAGGTGAAAAAGTACAACGAAGCATAGTTTTGATTAGAGAGGAACTAAGGCGCTTTTTCACGTAGGAGCAAGTGGAAAACACACACACAAAAAAAACAAAAAGCTCAACTTTCACTCGGAAATGAAAAGATTTAAATACCTCAGCATCCCATCTATCCCGATATATGGGTGTAACAGCGGCACACATATTTCGGTGCCTCCATCTCGTGTGAATGCAAGAGGGGGACAAGATAGAAAAGAAATGTTCACAATATAAATTTTTAAACTTTATACTTTGAAACGAATGCTAATTTTCCTCCTCTTCATGGAGCTGCAGCATAGGGGTCGCCACATTTTTGAGGGAATAATTTTGTGATGTGGCATGAGGGAAACGAAGGGTTCTGCCGTGATGTGAATTGGAGCATCCACATGGCATGCAGAGAATGGTCGATCAATGAGAATTTTTAGTGCTTCTTACCAGGAGGGATCCTTGGGGATAACTTGGGGCACCTTGAATACAGCTTTGGGCACATTGGGACACCTTCCATGTAGCTTGGGGCCGCTTTGCCTACCATGGGGGCATCTCATCCTCCTCCTTGGCTCCTCTCACTTCTGTTTTGCACAATGGTCTCTATTATTATGCAGGGGGTTAGGATGTTCGGGAAGTTTACAATGTGGCACTAAATTGGGGTAAGCATGAGGAGGATCCCATAAAACATTCACTTTGAATGCATCTTCTTTTCCTTCTAGAAATCTTTCTTGTAGCCCCTCGTATTTGGTACATGCCCCCATCTCATTCTATAATGCTCATAGCTTACATCGGATTTGGCAATATAATCTATGATTTTGGTTTCCAATCTTGTCTCTCGTCTATACTTGTACATGGCACTATTGCAAGTACTGAGTGATCATGCCTCTACGTATTCCCCTTTAGAGTTGAGGAGCTTCCAAAGCTCTTCCTTGATGTGTGTGCATACTTCTTATTATCAGAGTTGTGTCTCCTCTCAATCTATCCCATCAGCTCATCATCGGAGCTACCATCCTACACCCAATAATCAGCTTTTGAGGAGTCCTTTCTCAACTCAAATGCACTATGATGCATCATGAAAACGAGGAAGGATAGATTCTTGGAAGCCACATGGTTGTATTAGATACCAATAACATTTGGAACACATTGTTCATGTTGGGCAGAACCAAACGTACTTCTTCACTCCCTCAAGCATGGAAGAGGGAGATGACTAGAGGCCATCTCACCATGACCTTGGTGAGGGTCCTCCGTACACAAACCTTTTTGGCTAGCCCATGGGAATAGACATTGATGCAACTCACAATGCTTGCCTTGAGGATCTACTAACAAAACTTGTAGAGGTTAACTTTCATAATGCTATCAGGCATGCCATAGTGCCACCTCTACACCTAATTGAACCCTTAGATAACATACAACCAATCAAACCAGCCTTGCATCTAGACCAAGATGACTCATGGATTTTTTGTAGAAAGTATTTGACAGTGAAAAAGCTTTTTTAATGACTCTTGGATGCAAGAGGATTTATTTTTTTTCATGATTCGATAGTAGAAGGGGAAGTCTACACATGGTGTCTAATAATTGAGAAGGTTGATAGCACCTTCTCTTGGATTTAGCTGAAGAACTACATGTAGAAATCATATGTACAAAGAAATGAAGAATTGAGACTACTTGAAAGAAAGAGCAAGATCATTGAGTATTTAAATGAATATCAATCGTATTTACTCAAGGCACAAGAAGGTGACTTGGTAGAAGGAACTCTGAGTTGGATTCTTGTATGGTTTTAGCTAATGAGCAAGAAGCCTTCAACATGTTATGAAGCCAGGGAGGTCATCAAACACCAAATTAATCATGGATCAAACCATTGGACCACCTTAATAAGTGGGGTGCAACAAAAAAGAATTTATGAAAATAGAAATGGTGCTCTAAGTGGAAGGAATAAGAGTTTGGGAAATAATTACCCAAATAAAAGTAACTATCAATCTAGTGGTTCCAATTCAGAAGTGAACAGTCGATCCAACAACACGACTTCTTTTGGATGCACCTTGTCATTTCAAAGTAGAGGGCCCACTTTTCATACATGCTGATTTTTGAATGGAAAGCATATGGGCCAAGATTACATTAAGAACAATCATAAAACCCAATTCGACACTCATAATGCACAAAAAAATGTGTTTGAAATAAAAAGGACTTTTTTTTGTCTACAATAATTTCAAATTCAATTACTTAATTGGGTTTGTTGAATGTTTGTAGAAGGTGGATGGTTGCAACCATACAAAAATCAATCGATCTATATATTCAAGTAGATCCAAATTATGGATACATAGTTAGGTATATAGACAAGAGATGGTAGACTAGTGTAATTGATTATTTGGCTGGTGATATTGTTATATTATTGTGATGATTTGTGAGCAGAGTGTGTGTTAAACTGTTCAAGTAGTTTTACATCCCCTTCAATTGTCTTGTAGTATATAAGTTAGGAACATAAAGAAACCTCCTTCTGAACTCCATTCACTTTACTATGTTTGTAGCAAGAGTATAAACACTTGGTTGACCACGATGGGATTGAGTCATCCATGTGTGAAGCATATCATTGGGTATGCAAGAGGAGGAATTGAGATGGCCTCTGAAGTATTTGAATCTTTGGTGCAAATTCGCTCTATTTTTGAAACATCTTTTATACCCCTTTGGGCATTTTGTGGTGGTGCATTTTTTTTCTTCCAAGTAGTGGTAGAGTTTTTTTTGCTTCCTTCAGTGCTCATACTGATGCTTGGGCCTTGTGTGTTCAGTATTGTTATGTCCAATGGATATTTTCTTGTACATGCTTGGGAAGAGAGTATCTAGTGCCATGTGATGATTTTAAAATCACAGTTCTCATTATTAAAACTTAAGGTTGTTATAAGGACCTTCAGCGCACACACACATAGAGGCAGAAAGAAGATGAAACAGGAATCAGAAACAGAGAAACAATCGACGCGATATTGGGTGCAATCTCCCCTCGTGTACTCTGATGGACGAGTCTCTCAGAGTACACGTATTTATATGTTTATTTCTATTACGTCCTGAAAATAGAAGTTACATGAGGGCCGTTGCTTTTAGAAGCATCTTTTAGGAAAAACTACTTTATTTACAAAAGGTGTTGTCATGGGAGCACTAGATTGTGCTCTCTGACTACAGTAGACAAGATTTTGGAAATACACTTCTGATTACAAGATCACCCACGAAGGGGAAATGACACAAGAATACATGACTGATACAAGACGTCCCACAACCCGGGACTGATAGGTATGAACAACTCGACTAGAGATGATACAAGAGATCCCACAACCCGGGATCGTAAGTATGAAACAAGATCTCTAGATCACAAGAACTCCCTTCTGGAAGATGAACTAGATACAAGAAAGAACTCGAGAGGATCTCATACTATGAGATTACAAGAGGACAAGACAAGATGTCCAGGATACAAGTAACAAGACAAGAACAGGAACTGGGACTTGGAGAGTACTTACTTGGCGGTCATGACTCCTTGAGCTCCCAAGATTGGTATTGGCAATACTGATTATGAATGTGGTCAACCCCTCCTTATATAGGTTTTCCAAGGGCGGTTCTAGGGCAGTTACAAATTGATGATGTCATCAATGATGTCATCATAAATATCATCAATTCGAAGCATGGTCTCTGGATGTCAGAATCAAGCAAGAAGACAGCCCATCTTAGGGTTTTGGATGTTTCAGACGTAATGGAAGGATTAGTGTCCCCAAATTTTGAACCAATCATGAGATATAGGATTCACATGGAATCTGAGATTCAAGATGGTTTCCTTTGTCCATGACATTACCTCCCTCTCAAGCGACGAGTTCCATGAGGAGCTGTCACGTTCTCTAGTCTCGGCTTCATTGGATTTTTCTTATGGAAATCTCAAACCTTGATTCTTGCTCTTTGAAGGCTTTCTGCAGGTTCCCAAGTATGATCACTGATGCCGTACCCTTTCCAATGAATAAGGTACTCTAATCTTCCTCGGGATACTCTCAAATCTAGGACATGCTTGACTTCAAATTCTTCATGATCATCAATCTCGATAGGTGGTGAAGGACTAGGTTTCTCATCCTTGAATCGTGAAATCTGATATGGTTCCAACATGGATACGTGGAAAACTGGATGTACTCTCATGGTACTTGGTAGCTGGAGCTTGAAGGTGACTGGATTAATCTTGGCCAAGATGGTAAATGGACCAAGTCTTTGATGATCTAACTTTGCTCAAGGCCTTGAAGTTTGCAAATTGTTTATGAGTAACCATACTTTATCCCTAATTTGATATGATGGATTCTGGACACGATGCTGAAGCCAATACCTCTCTTGGGAGCTCAAGGAGTCCTGACCACCAAGTAAGTACTCTCCAAGTTCCAGTTCCTGTTCTTGTCTTGTTCCTTGTTCCAATCGTGTCTAGTCTTGTATCCTGGACATCTTGTCTTGTCCTCTTGTAATCTCGTAGTACGAGATCTTGTCGAGTTCTTTCTTGTATCTAGTTCATGTCCGAGAAGGGCGTTCTTGTGATCTAGATATCTTGTTTCATACTTACGATCCCGGTTTGTGGATTATCCTGTATCATCTCTAGTCGAGTTGTTCATACCTATCAGTCCGGGGTTGTGGGACATCTTGTATCAGTCATGTATTCTTGTGTCATTTCCCCTTCGTGGGTGATCTTGTAATCAGAAGTGTATTTCCGAAATCTTGTCTACTGTAGTTAGAGAGCACAATCTAGTGCTCCCCTGACATTTTGGCAAGACTGATTATGAATGTGGCCCACCCCTCATTATATAGGTTTTCCAAGGGCAATTCTAGGGCGGTTACGAATTGATGATGTCATGGATGATGTCATCAATTTGAAGCATGGTCTCTGGATGTCAAAATCAAGCAAGAAGAGAGTCGATCTTAGGGTTTTGGCACGTTCCAGACGTAATGGAAGCATTAGTTCCCCAAATTCTGAACCAATCATGAGATATAGGATTCACATGGAATCTGAGATTCAAGATGGTTTCCTTTGTCCATGACAGGCTTCGCTTTCTAAAGCGAACCACTACTTTTACAACAAGAGAAACCCAAATGTAATTATTCTAGAATTCTTCGATTTAGTCTTCGAATTTATTTATTTACACACATCCACTTGTATCCACGCCCTCATGTTTCTTCACCTTCTAGATCAAACACAACCACATTAAAACCTTCTAGACATTTAAAACATTAAAAATCCATTTAACCATCCATGATTCCATAAGATAGAACATGCCTCCCAGTTGACAAGCAACTGACCTCAGTTGATAAATATAAAAATAGACATGGATGATCAGTCGCGTGTCCCATCATTGAACAATATTAATCATGAAACATGTAAAAGACATGCATAGAATCAAAAACCTGAAAGTTTAATGTAATTCGGAATGATATGTAGAGATTAAATGATCATAGTGAGGTGATAAGCAGGTCTTATGTATCCATTGTGATTCCTCAAGTGAGTGATTTTTATATTTGACTAAATACCTAGGATATTGCTTACTAGTTTGTGTAGTGGTAACGTCATAATCTATTACTTTTTTGGGAATCAATATTTTTGCATCCTCTTCAAGTAAAGGAGGATCATCTAAAATAGGCGTGAGTGGTAAAGTACCTTGAAAAGATTTCAACAAACTTATATGGAAAGAATTATGTATACCCCAATGAGAAGGTATATCTAATCGAAACGAAGTTTCATTTATTTTCTCAATAACGCGAAAAGGTCCATAATACCGTGGGGCAAGGTTTACCTTAGGATGTTGAGAAATATTTTTTGAATGCCTTTTAATGATTCGTAACCAAACTAAATCATTTTCATTAAATTGTTTGGCTATGCACTTCTTATTAATACTACGCATGTAACGTTCTTGACTCTTCCTAATATGCTCATGCACTTCAGCAAGTGTAGAAATATGATCTTGTGCAAAAGAATCAGCCATGGGAATGTCAGTTTGAGTGAGACTCATGGGAGTGGGAAGCTTTCTTCCATAAACAATTTCATATGGTGCACGATCAGTAGTAGTGTGTGGGGTGTTATTATATGCAAACTTAAGTAAAGGGAGTTTTGTTACACTTATGTGTTCCTCTAGTAGCTTTGATGTGAACCTTTTCCCTATACATGGGCACTTTTTACTCTAGTGTTGGCTAGAGGTTTTTTCCCCATGTTACCACATACTTGATACTCTCATATGTGGTGGTACTTTGTACTTAGGGATATTATTCAGCTCTTACTTCAGTTCAGTTCATCGTCAATATAGAGAGATATTCCAGCCATCGTCTTCTCTGTGTGTCTTGCTGCGTTTGTGCTCCGTGTGTGTGATTCTCGTGTGTCTCTCTACACACACCCAACAATGGTATCAGAGCAGGTTCAACTTCTTCTCAAGTTTTGTTTTTCGTATTATGATTTCCTTTTGCAACCAAACGGAGTGTAGTAGCAAAGCTTTGAAAAGATTCCGGTAATCCTTTCAACAATGTAGAACTGAGTGATGCATCTGGAATGATCTCATCTATGTTTGCCAATTGCTCTTTCAAGTCCTTGATGTGTGCCACATACACATCCACTGACTCATTTTCAGCCATACATACATCCTCAAGTTGCTTCCTCAAGTATGAAACACGTGCTTCATTACGCATGGCATACAAAGAAGCAAGAGTTTCCCATGCCTGTCTTGATGTAGAACATGACCGAATGTGTGGAACTATATGACACTTCACTGAAAGAACAATCAAAGCATGAGCTTGAGCATCTTTTACATCCCATCTAAGCTGCTCCTATGTAGGTGGAGAAGGAGAAACCACTGTACTCGAAGAAGAAGCTCCATCTGTGACAGTGCAAACTATGTATTGAATCGCTGCCCTAAAAAATTATTGAGATTCATCACTCCTTATGAGGCTTGGAATGGTCATAATCCTATGGTTAGTCATATGCGTGTGTTTGGTTGTTTGGCATATGCTCTTGTGCCATCACAACAACGCCACAAACTTGATGAAAATGCAAAGAAATATATATTTGTTGGTTATAGTGCTGAAAGTAAGGGATATCGTTTGTACCATCCATTGACGAACACAATTATTGTGAGTCGAGATGTGATATTTGCTGAAAATTCAGTTTTCCGTCTACTTGAATGCAAAAAACAGCCATCAGTTAGCTCACAAGATGTGTTTGATACACTCATGCCTTTGTTCCAAAATGGTGCGCTTGACTATGGCCATGTAGACCAGCCAACTGAGGTTCAAAGGCCTGAAAAATTCCAACCAAATAGGGCTGAAAATGTATAGAATTTCTAGCCAAACATGGCTGAAATATTTCAGCAAAAAAATGTGCAAACTGCTGGAAATTTCCAGCCGCATATGTCTGAACATTTGCATCAAAATATGGCTGAAAATGAGCATGAAATTCAGCCCACGCATGCTGTGCATATTGAAGATGTTTTACATAATGAACGCATGTCTATCAAGAGTGCATAAACTATGCCAAAGTGGCTGAAACAAACTTTGCAGGACAACAAATTAAGTGCACCTTTACTTGGTAGAACAAGATCAAGCTCTCACCATGCATCAAGTAATTTTGTGGATTATTCTCTTATTGCTGTAGCATGTAATGAAGAGCCACTTTCTTTTGAAGATGCATGTGACGATCCACAATGGATGAGTGCTATGCAATCAGAAATGGATTCCATACATAGGAATGGTACTTGGGAGTTATGTGAATTGCCGAAAGGAAAGAATGCCATTGGTACAAAGTGGGTTTATAAGATTAAAAGAAAATATGATGGTAGCATTCATCGCTACAAAGCTAGATTGGTTGCCAAAGGATATGCGCAACAATATGGCATTGATTATGAGGAAAACTTTGTGCCTACTTCACACATGACTACCATTCACACCGTGGTTGCATTGTCTGCCCATCGAAGTTGGAAAGTGTATCAATTGGACATAAAAACAGCCTTCTTGAATGCTGATTTGCAAGAAGAGGTTTATGTGAAGCAACCTCCTCGATTTGCTATGAAAGGGAAAGAGCATATGGTTTGTCGCTTGCATAAAGCCTTGTATGGTCTCAAGCAAGCTCTACGTGCGTGGTATGACAAAATCCATAAGCACTTAATTGCTCTTGGCTTCACATGTAGTCCGATTGAAAGCACACTCTATGTATGCAAAAATGGGGCTGATCTTATAGTGCTTGTTCTTTATGTCGATGACATACTCTTGGCTAGGTCATATGATGCAAAACTTGACATTCTTATGGCTGATTTGCAGCATACTTTTGATGTCACTTATCTTGGTCTTTTGAGCTACTATCTTGGCATCCAGTTTGTATCCGTTGAGGGGGGAATTATTATGCATCAAACAAAGTATGTTGAAAAACTACTTCAGCATTTTGACTTTGAGGATTGCAAGCCCATTTCCACACTAGTTGAGAGAGGGTTCAGGTTCTCAGTTGAGGATTCCAGTGATGCATTTGACCCTTCTCTTTATCAACAAGTTGTGGGATGTCTTATATATGCATGCAACACAAGGCCGGATATATAGTATGCAGTTTCTCAGTTGAGTCAATTCATGCATAGCCCTGACACTAAGCATTGGCAAGTGGTGAAACATGTGTTTAGATATCTTCGAGGCACTTTCACATTAGGTATCTTTTATGGCAGAGATGTTCAGCCATGCTTGCATGCTTTTTACAGATAGTGATTGGGCTGGTTTTTATGATACTCGCGTGTCCACTAGTGGTAATTGCTTTTTCCTTGGAGACTCATGCAAATCTTGGTTGAGTAAGAAGCAACCTACAATGGCGACATCGAGTTGTGAAGTTGAGTACAGGGCAGTTTTCACAGCTACAGTGGAGTGTATATGGTTGAGACGACTATGATGGATCTTTGCATGGAGATTGATGCTGCTACGCATATTCTCACTGATAGTCAGAGTGCTTTGGCTGTTGCATGAAACCCAGTGTTTCATGCACGGACCAAACATATTGAGGTGCATTATCACTATGTGAGAGAGTGCCTTCATGCAGGAGATATTGATTTGGTATATGTGCCTACGCAAGATAATGCGGCATATATATTCACCAAAGCTCTTCCACGGGAAACGTTTGAAGCTTTTCACAAAGCTTTAAGTTTATTACCTTGTGGGGGCTGATCTGTCACTCCTTGTATGTGTTCACATCATTCACTCCAGGGGGGGTTTGTTACACTTATGTGTTCCTCGAGTAGCTTTGATGTGAACCTTTTCCCTATACATGGGCACTTTTTACTGTACTGTTGGCTAGAGGTTTTTTCCCCATGTTACCACATACTTAATACTCTCATATGTGGTCGTACTTTGTACTTAGTGATATTATTCAACTCTTACTTCAGTTTAGTTCATCATCAATAGAGAGAGTCTTCTTTGCGTGTCTTGTTGCATTTGTGCTCCTTGTGTGTGCTTCTTGTGTGTCTCTTGCACTTCTACACACACCCAACAAGTTTTTCATCCCAATTACTCGGATTATCTAAAGAGTAACAACGTAATAAATCCAAAATAATACTATTGGTAGCCTCACTTTGACCATTACTTTCAGGATGAAATGCATAACTAAAGTCTATTTTTGATCTTAGATGTTGAAATAATTCCACCTAAAAATGGTTACAAAAACGAACATCTCCATTTGAAAGAATAATTTTAGGAAAACCATGATGTGGAAAAATACATTTAATAAATAACTTAGCAGCTTGAGGTGCAGTTAAAGTCTTTTTAGAAGGAATGAAATATGCATGTTTACTAAACCTATCAACAATTGTCCAAATCATATCATTGTGAGATGCAGTTGTAGGAAGATCAGCAATGAAATCCATAACAATCTATTCCCATGGTCCATCAGGTATAGGAAGTGGCATTAATAATCCGAATGGTTTACCATGATGTCGTTTTACACGCTGACACACAATGTAGTGAGAAACATACTCTGCAACATCTTTTTCCATGTTAGGCCAAAAGAAGAAATCTTTACATGCAGAAATCGTACTTGTATACCCCTATGACCCATATATGGTGGTTCATGGATCTCTTTCATAAGAAACTCTTTGAATACTTGTGTAATGCATAGCTTGTTTTGGAAATACAAGAATCCATTATGGAATGTGTTATGATCCTCATGGTGTGATGTGGAATTATTGAAAACAATCCATGCTTGTGAAAAATACAGGTCACATGCATAAGTGGAAATCATATCATGAAATGAATGAATCTAAATAGCAGAAATATTATTAATTGAAACAATAGTTGTTTGTGGGGATGGGAGACGACTTAAAGCATTAGCTACAACATTAGCTTTTCCTGGGTGATATTGAATCAGAGGTTGGAAGTTTTGTAGAAATGAAGCCCATGTAATATGTCTATCGAAAATCAATGGTTGATGTAATAAATGCTTAATAGCTTGTTGGTCGGTTTTAATTAGAACTTCTGAACCCATAAGGTAATGTTTCCAAATTTTTAATGCATGCACAAAAACTAGCAGTTCCTTATCATATATACTATAATTGCATTCAGAAGGTTTGAGTTTCCTACTTTCAAATGCAAGAGGATGATTTTTTTGCATTAAAACATCACCTATACCAGAACCACTAGCATCTGTAACTACATGAAATGGTTATGAAAAATCAGGTAATTGCAGAACAGGCGCATGGGAAAGTGCATACTTAAGTTTATCAATAGATTGTTGTTGGGCTACTCCCCATACAAATTTTATATTTTTCTTTAATAATAAATTAAGGGGAAGGGCTATATAATAAAATGCCTTTACAAACTTTTGATAAAAGCTAGCTAATCCTAAAAACAAATGGACATCATTCACTGATTGAGGTTTAGTCCATTATTCAATTACTTTAATCTTCTTGGGATCTACATGAACGCCTTGACTAGAGACGATATGTCCAAGATACTCTATCTCGTTTTGGAAGAAACAACTCTTTTCAGAATTAGCATAAAGTTTATTTGTACGTAACAAATCAAAGACTGTTGCTAAATGAGTGTCACGTTCACTATCATTCCTACTATATATAAGTGTATCATCAAAGAAGACAAGAACGAAGTCTTGGTATTCAAGGAAAATATTAATACGTGCAAAGATGGTGGGTGCATTGGTAAGTCCAAAAGGCATTACCATGAATTCCAAATGGCCGTGTTGAGTTCTAAAAGCAGTTTTATAAATGTCATGTGATATCATTCTTATTTGATGATACTCAGATTTGAGGTCGATTTTACTGAAGACATAAGCTCCACGAAGTTTATCTAGTAAGTCATCTATCCTAGGGATAGGATACCTATTCTTAATGGTAAATTTATTAAGTGCTCTATAATCAATGCAGATTCTATAAGTCTTCTTCTTCTTTTCAACTAAAAGAAGAGGGGCTCCAAAAGGAGATGAGCTAGTCCGTATTAGTCCTTTGTTGAGTAAATCTTTAACTTGTCTAGCTATTTCATTTTGGTGTAAAGGTCCATGCCTATAAGGTTCTTTATGAGGAGGAGAGCTACCAAGAATTAAATCCAACCTATGGTCAAGAGATCCCATAGAAGGTGGTATTGCAGAAGGAAAATCAGCCATAAAGCAATCCTTATACGAGTCCATAAATGACTTATGTGCACTTGGAAGTGTATGTGTATAATCAATTATATTATTCACAAAGACAATACATGAGTTATAACCTTTTCTAAAAGCTCGTTTGACTTGTGTATGACTAATGAATGGGAAGGGTTGAATATCATGCATGCAGACAATGAAACATCTGTATTTTGAAACCTATACAAATTTGAACATTATGAGCCTATACAAATTTGAACATTATGCACCTCATTCGTAACATTATACCTATTCCCTATAAACACAACCTTAACCTTATACATAGAAGGACACATAGTAAGGCTAAGATTTTTAACTAGCTTATGAGAAATAAAATCATGCGAGCTACCATCGTCGTGTAAAACATTTACTACTAGGCCATTAATGGTGCCATGCATGCAGAGTAGAGAATGGTTGGAAATTCTGTTACCCTAGGTACTTAGTTCTTGCTCTAATACTTCGTCAGACCAGTTAGGTTCAGTTTCAGCAAGAAAAACCTCCATATTGTGTACTTGAGCTTCAATTTGTTGCCTATTTGAAGGTCTCATCCTACAGGCAGCTTTGGTATGACCAAGCTTTCCACAATTCCAACAAGTTATACAGGGTCTTTTTGTTGAGCATTCATCGTCGTATTTTGAAGAGTGGTAGGTTTATGAGGCCGGCCAAGGGTTGATTTATTGGATGGTACTTGATGGTATTGAAGAGAGCATTGGAAAGTAGGTGAAGCAAACGTAGTAAAAGGATGCTTAAAAGGAAAATTGGCTTTGACGGGTGGTTGACATTGACGAATTTGTTGTAAGCGAAGTGTTTTGGTGATAGATTGGAACTCCTTTTAAGCATCATGCACAAAACAGATAGCTTCATACAAGGTTGTAGGTCGGAGGGTATGGAGCTTTGCTTGGATTCCCATCTCCAAGCCATCTTCATATTTTCGTAGCAAACTTGTTGTAGAAACCTGCTCAAGTGAACGAAGTAATAAAAGGCATTGGCAAAAATGTTCAGTATAAATGGATACATTATCTCCTTCTCTCCATCCAAAAGTTTTCCATGCACGATGCGCATGTAGATGGAACTTGGAAGGAAGCAAAGGCTCCTTAATTTTTGCTTGAAATGCGTTCCATGTGGTAGGACGGTTGGTACTATTCAGTAAAAAATTCCACCATAGCTAAGCACTTCCTACCAAATAATTGGTAGCAAACTTGACTTTCTCATTTTGTGAATATGACTCATTAAAGTAGAAATCGTCGAATTGAGAGAGCCATGACAGGAAAAATTGACCATCCTCTCGTCCATCGAATCTGGAGAATTGGAAGTTCTTAGCACATATCTTGGCACCTTCTTCTTGTGCAGTGATAATAGCTTTCACCACTTTCATTAAGCTACGATGATCACTTTGTGCTTCCTGAAGCATAGCATCACGTTCTTGTACAGCTTGTTGAGTTGCTTGAAGTTCTTATCACATAAGCTCTAATTCATGCTCGAGTGAGATCTCAAGTAAAGGTGAATTGCCAATATCCTCCATTATTGTAGGGTACATATCTAGAGAATAGAAAGACTCTTTCAAACTATGTTGGATCCTCAAGCTAATAGGTTAATTAAAAAGCTCATTCCAAGAGCTTTCCAACGATATATTATACGCTCAAATCCGATTTATATATTGTAAATTATGCCCTATTCTTTGATGCACTCCTCTAGAAAATCGATGGGCGCTTCCACATGTGTGAGATCATCTTTGAAATTGTAAAAGGAAGAGGGAGGTGAATGACAAAAGTGAAATAGAGTGATAACTCAAAGAGATAGAGTAGTGCTTAAAGTACGTCCCTTGTAAGTAGGAGGTTATGGGTTCAAATCCTTCTACCTTAGGGAATCTAAAACTCTCTATTGTCACTCAAAATTAAAATTGCCTCGCGCATAGCCAACAGCTGCCAATAGCTGCCAAGGGAGCCTTGGGTGCCAATGTTTCCAATGTACTTCCAATGTATTGCCTAAGTTCTTTGCCTTGCGAAGGAGTAAACGTAGGTGTAAAGGTAGGTATAAACGTAGGTTCTGGTTCTGGTTCTGGAACTGGAACAGAGACAGAGACACGGACACGGATGCGGATGTGAATGCGCATGTGGATTTGGATTTGGATTCGTATCACGAACATAGAACGCAAACAGAGTGGATGCGGATCACGAACAGACAACGCAAACAAACCCCTCCGAAGTGATATATGCCAGGATCTGCTACCACTATTATCAGGACCTTCAGCGCACGCACACATAGAGGCAGAAAGAAGATGAAACAACAATAAAAAACAGAGAAACAATCAACCCGATATTGGGTGCAATCTCCCCCCATGTACTCTGATGGACGAGTCTCTCAGAGTACACATATGTATAGGTTTATTTCTATTACGTCCTAAAAATAGAAGTTACATGAGGCCCATTGCTTTTAGAAGTGTCTTTTAGGAAAAACTACTTTATTTACAAAAGGCATCGCTTTCTAAAGCAAACCACTACTTTTACAACAAGATAAACCTAAATATAACTATTCTATAAGTCTTGGATTTAGTCTTCGAATTTATTTATTTATTTACGCGCATCCAATTGTGTCCACGCCCTCATGCTTCTTCACCTGCTAGATCAAACACAACCACATTAAAACCTTCTAGACATTTAAAACATTAGAAAATCCATTTAAACTTCCATGATTCCATAAAATACAATAAAGGTATACTATACTATCCATGGATTATAAAATAAAGGTATACTATACTATCCATGGATTATAAAATAAAGGGTAGCTCTTTTAGAGAAATTAAATACTTACTTAAGAAGCATTCTGTATAGTTTGAATTTCAAGTATTATCACAGCAACTTGATAATGAAAGAAGAGTTAAATGATAAAAAAAGGGACTCTTGGTACTAATAACTCGCCTTACTTTTTGGATATTTCTAAGGATCCCAAACACTAATTCCAAGGGGAGTCTGAGGATCCCTATGTTCTTGATAATGAAAGAAGAGTTAAATGATAAAAAAAGGGACTCTTGGTACTAATAACTCGCCTTACTTTTTGGATATTTCTAAGGATCCCAAACACTTATTCCAAGGGGAGTCCTCTGAGGATCCCTATGTTCATGTCCAAACATTCCTTCTTATGATAATGTTCACAAGATCGATATGTTTCACGAAATAATGATGATGTTCACAAAATCCATATGTTCACAAATGGTTTAAAGATCTCGATACATTTAAATTATGCTTTTAATAAAATAAAATACACGTCTGTACATTGTTTTCTATACGCTAAAGGTAGCTAACAACAATTTAAGCATTTAGAGTGCAACAAACGAGAACCCAACAAACGAATGTAGCAGCATGCGATGTTATTTTGACGAGTGATTTAAAAGATCATTTGAGATCAAAATTCATTAAAAATCGTGTTGAGCGTCTGCCCATTGATTATATAATTGCATATATAGAGCATATCCAAAGGAATTTCCTATTTCTTCCTACCTAACTTCCCTTCAACGGCTGATTCTTTGCTAGATGATGCGGAAACACACCTTTTAAACTATAGATAAGACCTCTGTTTTTTACGTTTGTCTCATTGATGTCTCAACTACCATATGATGATATCAAGATCATTTGGTTCATAATGCCTATGTACAATTTTCTAAGGATGTATGCTCATCATGCTTTTTTGAGCAAAGGAAGACTCAAAATATCCCTCAAGTGATGGAAGATCAAGCAAACGTGGTAGATCCCAACACACATGATGATCCGAATGATGATGGCATCATCTCATTTCACTTTTGGGGGGACTTTACAATGCGGGAAATAGGGGAAGTATTCAAATATTCTAGATGGTTACAATGAATACAATCGAGTCCGTATGGAAAAGAATGAAATCTCAAAAATTGATTTCATTACAAATTGGGGCATTTTCACATTTAGGGCTTTGAAACGCTCATAGTACCTTGATGCATACATGGTATCTTCCCCCTCTCTTTCTCTCTCTCATAGTAGTTTCTTTAAAGTGGTTTTAGATTATCTTTTGTTTTGAGAGTTCAAATGAATCACTTATTTAAAGAGCACCTCCCAAACCCCGTAAGTTCCTTTGATTTGTTTTCTTTACCCTCACATATTCTATTGATTCTTTCTTGTTTGTAACCTTGCTAACGTGAACCCTTTTTTTGAACCTTGGTGTCTTGATCCTACTTATTCACACCCTTGGTGTCTTGAACTCTCGTTCTCAACCTCAGTGTCTTGAACCTTGTTCTCACTCATGCTAGTCATAGCATGATCTTGAATGCTCAATCACATCCTACCCAAAGTAAATAAATTACAAGAACTTTTCAAGAATACCTTGTACATATCAATGAGAGGTACAAATTGGGATATACACCAATCTTTAGTGGAAAAATTTCTTGAAGTGCCACACACATTTTTGTACCTTTATAGATACAAGATTGCCTAAGCACATTTTCTAGGGTGCCCAAAAACTTTTTGAAATCCATCCATCTTACCCAGGCCTACTTCCTAGGCCTTGATACCAGTTTTTGTATTGATAGTAGAATTGGGCTCATGACCTACCTACTAGATGTATGGAGGTCTAACCACTTGGCCCAAATCCATGGTTGATGGTCAGTTTCTAATTCTTCCTCTTACTTTGTTGTTCAACCATCTCCTACCTTTTCTTTCTCCCTTACCCTTGGTATCAACATGAGGATTAAGCTTGGCCCCTTGACCTCCTTCTTCTCCCACATTGTAAAGATTTGATCTTCCAGATCTAATCATTCGCCTACTTAAAAGGCAAGTTGAAGCTAGGAATCAAACATTCTAAGGCCACATATGACCTTAAACTCCCATGAACTACTATCCCCACCTCAATCAAGAACTTCCTTCAAAGATTAGAGTGATGTTTTGGCCCAAAATTTGTGAAACAAATTGCATATTGATGATGAGAAGATTTAGTTCTTTCAATTGAAGAATTATTCTGATTATATTAGTTTGGTGGTCTAATCTCATAGTAGGATCCCACATGAGATGAATGGATAAATACGTGTATAGATGCTAAAGTTAGATAGCCAAAAAGGTACACCTATATATATTCATTTCAAATTTTCAATTGAGCACATCTTTCATTTGTTGAAGAAGAGCATCACCATTTCCAATAATCACAATGTCATCTTCATAGAATATAAGAACAATTGAATTGTCTTCTCTCTTTAGAACATACAAGTTAGCATCACAAGCACATCTTTTGAAACCTAGATCCAAGAGATACTTATGTATCTGATGGTACCATGCCCAAGGGGCTTGTTTCAGCACATGTAATGCCTTCTTCAGCTTGCATACCCTTTTCTATAAATGGATAACATCAAAACCTAGTGGTTGAGACACAGATACCTCCTCCTCAAGGTCTCAATTGAGGAATGCAGATTTGACATCCATGTGATAGGCTAGCCAATGTTAATGCACAACCAGAACTAGTACTACTTGGATAGTAGTCATCCTTGCAATTGGGGAAAATGATTCACAAACATCAATCCCTTCAAGTTGTGAGTAGTCATATGCAACAAATCTTGCTTTGTACTTTTTCAAAATACCATCAACCTTGTACTTTAGCTTTTTGATTTCCTTGGTGCCAATGAATTTCCACTTGGAGACTCGATCCACTAGATCCCAAGTTCCATTTTTCATGATATTTCCATAGTCTCTTTGCATGGAAACTATCCATTTTGGATCATGAAGTGTGCCAAGGGAGCACTAGATTGTGCTCTCTATCTACACTAGACAAGAGTTTGGAAATATACTTCTGATTACAAGAACACCCACATAGGGAAAATAATACAAGAGTATGTGATTGATACATGAAATCCCATAACTTGTGACTAATAGGTATGGATAATTGGACTAGAGATGATATATGAGATCCCACAACCCAGGATCCTAAGCATGAAACATGATATGAGGATTACAAGACTTCCCTTCAGGGAGATGCACTAGATACAAGAAATAACTTGAAAAGATCTCATACTATGAGATTAGAAGAGGACAAGACAGGATGTCCAAGAACTAGAGTAGACAAGACTGAACAAGGAACAAGACAAGAACTAGAATTAAAACTTGGAGAGTACTTACTTTGCAATCACGACTCCTTGACCTACCAAGATTGGTATTGGCAAGACTGAGTATGTGGCCAAGGCCTCCTTATATAGGATTTCAAGGGTGGTTCCCAAGGGCGCTTACGAGCTGATGATATCATCAATGATTTCAGCAATCCGAATAGGACCTCCGAATGTCGAAATTTAGCAAGATGATGGATGTGGCTGAGGAACTTGCAGGCATTGGAGAGGAGATAAAAGAAGAACACATAGTAAGGCAGATCATCAATGGCATCAAAGTTGATGATAAGTGGGAGTCCTTCACCACAACAATGGACCTTTATATGGATATGCAGATACCTGACCGCAACACCTTGATGGGGCAACTCTTGACAAAGCTCAACAAGAAAGGTGACAAGTCTAGAGGTAACTGATCTTCTGCCCTTTTTACAACTAAGAATACAATTAAGGACAAAGGTAAAAGTAAGAAGAATGAAGAAGAGGCTAGTATCTCTCAAGTCAACTACACAGGTAGAGGAAGAGGTACTAGAGGAAGGGGGAGAGGAGGAAAGCATGGCAGGGGGAGACCTTACAACACTCCACCTTGCAACATTTGTGGCCTTACCAACCACACCATAGAAGAATGCTTCAAGTACACAAGGAATCAAAGGGGAAGAGGCTTCCATGGAGGTAGCTATGGACAATCAAGAGGCAGCTTCAACAATGGAGGAAGAAATTGCAATCACAACTACAACCAAGGCTGTACAACAACAAAAATTATCAAGGAGGTTTCAGACGAAGAAGAGATTATAACAACTACACACAAGATCAAGAGGATTCTCTACTCATCATGAACATGACACCCAAGCAAGGTAAAAATGATGATCATCTTTTCTATATTGATTCAGGTTGTTCCAATAATGTAGATGGAAATGTAGCATTATTATCTAATTTTGAAGAACCTAAAGGGAAGCATGAAGTGTAGACAAGTGATGATGCTAGACATGCCAAGAAAATTAGAAATTTCAAGGCTTCTGATGGTAACATGAACCTTTTAAGTAAGGTCTTATATGTGCCAACTATGACCAAAAACCTAATCAGCATAAGACAGATTGTAGACAAAGTCTTACAGGTCAGATTCACAAGGCATGGAGGATATGCCAAATAACCTCAACAAGGCTTCAAGAGCATTGCAAAAGGTGAGAAACCTAGTAGAATCTTTACCTTTGAGATTGAAGACACTAGAAACATAGCACTCTTCAATTACAAAGATCAAACTCTAACTGAACTAGAGATATGGCACAAAAGGCTAGGTCATATAGGAGATAGAACACTAAAGCAAATATGTATGGATCAGAGTGTTCTTGGCATCCCCAATGTGTCCAAGCAACACATGATATACAAGTGTGAAGCATGCCAATTTGGCAAGGCTCACATGCAACCATTCAAGAGGAAATGCTACATGTATGAAGACTACAAGGAGCTTGTACACACTGATGTATGGGGTCATAGCAAAGATCCATCAATCTCAGGTTCAAGGTACTATGTTTCATTCATAGATGATTAAAGTAGATGGACAATCCTTTATTTCATGAAACATAAGGATGAAGTATTTACATGTTTCAAAAAGTTTTTGGCATTGGTTGAGAACCAAACATGTAGAAGCTTGAAGAGGATCAGATCTGATGGAGGTGGTGAGTACTTTTCACATGAATTTGATTCATTCTTATAGGAGAGAGGTATAAAAAGAGAAGTCACAACAAGATATACTCCTGAACTAAAAGGAGTGGTAGAGAGAAGGAAGAGGTTGATAGTAGAAGCTGCAAGGTCAATGTTGAATGAGAAGAAACTACCCAATTACCTATGGGTAGAGGTTGTTTCTAAAACCATTTATGTGGTTAAGAGTCTTCAATTCAAATCCTTGGATGGAATGACATCCTATGAAGAATTGAATGGAGGAGACCCTCATTCGACCATTGCAAAATATTTGGGTGCATTTCTTATGCACACATTCCCTCACAGATTAGAGGGAAGCTTGACCCTAAAGTTGAAAAGTGTATATTCATTGGCTATGAACAAAACCAAAAGGTTATAGGTTATACAATCCCACTAAGAGAGGTTTTGTAGTTAATAGGGATGTAGTGTTTGATGAAAATCATTCATGGCTTGAAGATGATTGCAGGAAGGTCAAGTTACCTTATGATTTGGAAAGTGATTTTCCAACTCTCACTCAAGAAAATCAACAATTACCAGAAGATATCAATTCAAAGGATAAAGAGCAAATGGATTTCAAGGCATGGAAGTCAAGAGGAAAGACCAAGGTCAAGCAATTGGAAGATATTCCAGAGTCCTCCATTCAAGAACTCAGGAGATCTCAAAGGGACAACAAAAAGCCCATAAGTTATGGCTATGACACATCATTAGTCACCAAGCATTCTATGTATGTCACTAAAGTCTCTATAACAAAAGAACCTTCTTCATTTGAAGAGGCCAATAAAAGGAAAGAATGGAGAGAAGCCATGCAAGATGAAGTTGAAGTGCTTCAAGAGAACAATACATGGGACTTGGTTCTCAAGAAGCCAAGCATGAAGGTGATAGTATCCAAGTGGATATATAAAATCAAGAAAAACTTAGATGGTTCTATAAACACGTACAAGGCAAGGTTAGTGGCAAAATGGTTTGCTCAAACCCATGGAGTGGACTATGAAGAAACTTTTTCACATGTGGCTAAGATGCCAACAATTAGGGTTTTGGTAAGTATTGCTACCTCTAAGAACTAGATCCTATATCAGTTAAATGTCAAGAATGCATTCTTAAATGCATGGATATGAGAAGAAGTGTATATGGCACAACCACCAAGGTTTGAAGAAAAAGATAAACCATGTTTTGTGTGCAAGCTAAGGAAGACACTTTATGGCCTAAAGCAAGCTTACAATCATAGGCTTGTTACTTATTTGCACGATCAAGGTTTTGTGGCAAGCAAGGTAAATTGTTCTTTAGTTATAAGAAGACCAACTCAAAAGTTATCTACTTATGTGTCTATGTGGATGGCATTATTATTATAGGGAATAATGCTAATGGCACCAAGTAGGTTAAAGCTCAACAAATGGAAGAATTTAAAATTAGTGATCTTAGTTTGTTAACATACTTTCTCGGCTTAGAAATTGTGTATAGAGATGCTGGTGTGTTTATTACTCAGAGAAAGTATATCCATGATAAAATTAGTGATCTTATTTTGTTAACATACTTTCTTGGCCTAGAACTTGTGTATAGAGATTCTGGTGTGTTTATTACGCATAGAAAGTATATCAATGATATGTTGAAAAAATTCAAGATGGAGAATACCAAAATTGGAGGCACACCCATAGAACTTAACCATAACTTTATTTCTCATGAAGGAGAACTCCTTGAGGATGTTACAAGTTACCAAAAACGTGTAGGGAGCCTCAACTATGCCACCCTAACAAGAGTAGACATTGCGTATGGAGTAAGTACATTAAGGCAATTTATGCATGCACCAAGAAAGCCTCACATGGAAGCTGCCAAGAGGGTACTAAAGTATTTAAAGGGTACCACGAATGAAGGGGTGTTTAATCCGTTCACTTCAGACTTAGACATAAAATGTACTCTGATGTAGGTTGGGCTGGCTCCAAGGATGATAGGAGAATCTCCTTAGGATACTTGTCTTTTGCAGGTTCAAAGCTTATATCATGGTCGTCTAAGAAGCAACCAACTGTTGCTTTATCATCTATAGAAGTAGAATAGAGAGGCCTAGCAAATGCAATACAAGAGGCTATGTGGCCTTTTATATCTATAAATCTCTACCCTTTTACATTGGTAAATTACCCATAAAAAACTTTAGAAAGAACACAATAAATGATCATAAATCAAAGAACTCTCCAATGGGTATGTTCTCATGTAATCCAAACGATAGCTTTTCGACGTACATGAAATCCACCTCAAGCATAGTGTAAGATTGATGTTGCAAAAACTCTTCCTTAAGCTAAATTATGCTTGAGTCTTCATCCTCTAATGGGTTGAATACATGCCATTGATTTAGATCTACAAAGATTTATTGCATCAAGTGCCTTTATCATCATATCGACTACTTTCTTTTGAGTTGGAACAAACAATATCCTTTGGCATGTTCTTCTCACTCATAAAGTGGTAATGAACCTCTATGTGTTTGGTTCTTGCATGGAAAATAGGGTTTGTTGCTAGATGCATGGAACTTACATTATCTCCAAATATGTGAGATTTGGAACTCACAAGCCCAAATCTATATACAATGCTTTAAACCATATTTCCTCTTGATTTGCTATGGTCAAACCTCTATACTCTGCTTCAATTAAGGATAAAGTGATTGTTGGTTGCTTCTTGGAAATCCATGATGGTAGCTTTGAGCTTGCAAGTGCTAAGTAACTAGAGGTACTTCTTCTATCATCCTTAGCTCTTGCCTAATTTGCATCCAAATAGATGTTGATATCCAAATCTAAAGAATAAAGATAGAATATACATTCATTGATTGTACCTTTGGAGTACTTAAGTACTCTGTTAGGTGCATCCATGTGTGATCTTCTTGGTGAGATCATGATTTAGCTTAGCATTCCTACACTATATAAGATGTTTGGCCTTGTGTGAGTAGCATATATCAAGCTACCTAACAAGCTTTGATACTCTTTAATCTCTTCAATTTTCTCACCTTCATAAACACTTAGTTTATGATTCATCTCCAAACGTATACCTATAGGTTTAGTGTTCTCCATTTTGAACTTACGAAGTAGATCCAGAATATATCTTCTTTGAGTCAAATACATTCCTTCATCTCTGTATATGACCTGCATACCTAAGAAGAATGTGAGCTCAACTAAATCACTGATTTTGAACTCCTTTTGCATGTGTCAATTGATCCTTTGAAGGTCATTTAGATCATCACATATCACAATTATGTCATGTACATATACACATAGATAGATAACCTCATTGTGATGCCTTTTGATGCATAGAGAAGGACCTGAGTTGCTAGATTTGAACCCTTGATCTTGAATGTATGTAACCGACCTATAATTCCAAGCTCTACGAGCTTCTTTCAATCCATAAAATGTTTTTAATTATGCAAACATAACATGCATGATTAGGATTTTCATAACTGAGAGGTTGTGACATGTATACCTCTTCACTTATCCAACCATTTAGAGACACATTTTATGCATTAAGTTGGAGGAGTCTCCCATTTCTTGCAGTAGCTACACTTATCAATGTTTTGATTGTAGTCATCTTTGCAACTAGTGAGAATGTTTCCTCATAGTCTATACCATGAGTTTGTGAGCATCATTTTACAAGTAAACTTGCCTTTTACCTGTGAATCGATCCATTTGAATCTCTTTTGAGTTTATATACCCATGTGCAACCAATTACCTTTGGATTGGGTGACATTGAAACCAAATCCCAAGTGTCCATCTCCTTCACTACATCTATTCTTCTTTCATGGCCTTCTTCCATTAAGTTTTCTCTTTGCCTCCTCATAGGTTGAGGGTTCTCTTGAAATTGAGTCTTCTGCCAAGTATATTTAATGCTCATAAGAGTTAGTATGACTACAATTAAAGAACACTCAACTTCAAATGCTCATAGCAGCTAGCATGATTACAATAAAAAAACATCCTTTTGCAAGAATGACACACATAGGTTTCAGTGTATAAAATGCAAAATAGTACAAATAATAAGAAAAATGTTTTTCTTGAATGAACTTGACACTCAAGAGTGGTGCCTCCTATTTTTTAGGGCTATAGAGATAGACATTGAGAGAGAAAAACTATGATTTATGCCAATCTACAAAACCAAATTCTTTAAAACTTTGTACATATAAACTAAGCACCAATATCTTTTAAATAAATGCTCATTCGTCCAATTTCGAGATTTTTTGAGAGAGCAGTGGCCTCTCCAAGCTCACTGTTGTTGAAGAAGATGATGTATAGAAATGAAGGAGCAAGACAATGATGACCAAAAGTGTATGTATATTGCTTCCATGTAATTTACAAGTGATTTTAACTATTTATTCTTCCATGACTTTGACAAGTGGAGTTTGAATTCAAATGAAAGCGGTATTAGTTGTTGAAGAGAATCAATTCACTTTCCTACAATTTAGGAAAAGTGAAGATCTAATTTGATAGGCTTTTATGTGATTGATTGATTGATTGTTTCTCAAGCTCAATCATCTCAAATTCGTGGAATTTGAGCTCTTTTTTTCTCCTTTTACATGTGTAAAGCTCTAGGATTTTATATTGGTAAGTTATCCATAAATAAATTCAAAAAACGAAATACAATAAATGCGCATAAATAGGAGAACTCTTCAATTGATTTTTCTTACGTAATCCGAACAATCGCTTTTTGATGTAGATCAAATCCACCTCACTCCTAATGTAAGATTGATGTTTCAACAACATCCTCTCAAGCCAAAGTGTGCTTGAGTCTTTATTCTCTAATAGTCTCAATATCTACCATTGACTTAAATGTACAAAGATTTATTACATCAAGTGCCTTTGTCATCATATCTGCTACTTGCTTTTAAGTAAGAACAAAAGAAATCTCAATCTCCTTTGCCATGAGGTCGTCCTTGATGAAGTACTAATGAACCTCTATGTGCTTGGTGCTTGCATGGAAAATAGGGTTTGGTGCTAGATGCATGGGACTTACATTATCCCCAAATATGTGAGGTATGGAATTCCCAAGTCCCAAAATTGTATACAATGTTTTTAACCATATTGCATCTTGAGTTGCTATGGTCAAAAATCTATACTCTACTTCAGATGAGGATGTAGCAATTGTTGGTTGGTTCTTGGAACTCCATGGCACTAGCTTCGAACCTGCAAATGTTAAGTTATCAGAGGTACTTCCTCTATCATCCTTATCTCTTGCCCAATCTGCATCCAAATATATTTTGATATCCAAACCTGAAGAGTAAGGATAGAATAAACCTTCATTGATTATACCTTTCAAGTACTTAAGTACCTTATTAGCTGCATCTATGTGTGATCCTCTTGGAGAGTGCATGAACTATCTTATCACTCCTACACTATATGAGATGTTTTCCATTGTATGGGTAGCATACATCAAGCTATCGACCAAGCTTTGATATTCTTTAAGGTATGAAATTTTCTCATCTTCATAAACAGTAAGTTTATGATTCTCCAAAGGTGTACCTCTAGCTTTAGTATTCTCCATTTTGAACATCAGAAGTAGATCTTGAATGTATCTCCTTTGAGTCAAATACATTCTTTCATCTATGTATATGACGTACACACCTTGTAAGAATATGAGCTCCACTAAATCACTCATTTTGAACTCTACTTGCATGTGTCTCTTGATGCTTTGAATGCCATTTAGATCATCTCTTATCACAATTATGTCATCTATATGTACACATAGATAGATATCGTCCATGTGGTTCTTTTTGGTGCATAGAGAAGGATCTAAGTTGCTAGCTTTGAACCCTTGATGTTGAAGGTATGCAAACAACTTGTAATTCCAAGCTTTAGGATCTTGTTTCAATCCATACATTGATTTCTTAAGTCTCAAAACATAAGATGCATAATTAGGGTTTTGAAAACCTAGAGGTTATGACATGTATACCTTTTCGCTTATCCAACCATTTAGAAATGCATTTTCTACATCAAGTTGGAGGAGTCTCCAAATTCTTGCACTATCTAAACTTATCAATGTTCTAATTGTAGTCATCTTTGCAACTGGTGAGAATGTTTCCTCATTGTCTATATTTCTCATTTCTTAGCATCCTTTGGCAACCAATCTTGCCTTGTACCTGCAAATTGATCCGTCTGAACTTCTTTTGAGTTCACATACCCATCTGCAACCAAGTACCTTTTGATTGGGTCACATTGAAAGCGAATCCCAAGTGTCCATCTCCTTCAATGCATCTATTCTTCTTTCATGGTCTTTTCCCAATTAGGGTTTTCCTTTGCCTTCTCATAGGTTGAGGGTTCTTCAAAAATTGAGTTTTTTGCTAAGTAGATTTCATGCTATATAACAATTCTTGAATCATATTCATACCTTTTTGTTTGTTTCTTCTATCTTTTTTATCTTCTAGGGGCTTGCTTGGAGCATTCTCCACACTCTTGCATTTTTTTCTTTACCTCTTGACTTCCATAGCTTGTAATCCTTTTCCCTTTCATCTAGGTCATCATCTGTATCACCTCTTGGATTCTAGACCTATGTATCAAGCTTGCTTCCTAATTGATGAGAATCAAAATTAAGATCATATGCAAGAGTTACCTTTTGTTTCTCTTCATCATACCAAAACCTATGTTCTTCAAACACAACATCCATACTTTTAGTGAGTTTCTTGGTTGAAGGATTATAGAACCTGTAACCCATCTGAGTTGAATCATACCCAATAAACACTCCCTTTGTTGCCCTTTCATGTAGCTTACCTCTTATTTGTGATGGTACATGAACATAAGCTAAACAACCAAAGACCTTGCACTGTCCAAGACTAGGTTCTTTTCCATGCCATGCTTCATAAAGTGTCATATCTTGAAGTGATTTGGATGGTAGTCTATTGATAATGTACACAATAGTTGATATAGCATCTACCTATAACAAATGTGGAAACCTCTTCACTTCAAGCATTGTTCTAGCTCATCCAACCAATCTCAGTACATTGAGCAAGCCTAAATGCATTGCAAAATCCAAAGAACTACACATCCCATTTGTCCTCTCACTTGCAATTATACATGTGAACCTATGCTAGTCAATTTGGGCATAGTTACCTTGGATAAATGTAACTCTCAAAAGAAGATGGAATCTCATGGATTTAGGAGAGTGAAGCCATGAATTATTTGGTGAAGGAATCAAATAAATTATGTTCCTAAAGTGTAGGATCAATTTTAAGTGAGGGAAAATCCAAAATTCAAACTCAAATTATGAGTACAAATGGACATGATTTTAGTCACGGGATGAGAGAGCTATTCTGAGACACATTGAGCTACTTTAGTGAGCATACATTCATTTATGAGGAGTCCAATACACTTCCCTTGTATCATATCCTCATTAGCACATACAACTCATACATTTCTTCAAGTACATCTCTGTCTATTGTTCTCTATTTTATCTTCATCATTACATTTCTTTTGCAAATTCAATTTCTCTACATGTACTAACTCATTTACTATAATTTACCTTGGAATAGTTAGCTTGAACTATGTACTACATGCATATCAATTTTCATTAAGTGTATTTCAGTGGAGTTTGTGATAGGAAGATTAGGAGTTGCCTATGTTTGCACACCTTCTAGGTCTTCAAAAGTCGGGTAGACCTCCATGACTTGTTAGATTATTTTCGTAGTGTATGGTACAACCAAATTGATGAAATAACGTTCTTTAATTGCAATTAGATGTGTGAAAATGCTCTCTAGTCAATTCATACTAGGTTATGAGCTTTGAGCATAATACTTTGTACTTTTATTCCCAAAATGGAAAGTTTTTTCACATGCCTTGCTTAGGCAAGTTATCTGTTTTGATGCAAACATATGGGAATAATACTCCAAAGGTCTTGGTGATTCCAAAGCATTATTGTGAATGTAAAGGAGTATATTAAGTATCCTTGGAATTAACTTGGTAGGTGTAGAGCAGGTCTTGTGCAGCACCAACTCATCTCTAGAACCTATCTATCTATCTCATCATAGTGGTATTATAGCAACAACAAATTAACATGGGAGATGGAATTCCTTCATCCATAGACAAATTGGACCTAGGTAACTACTCAACTTGGTTACTTAGAATGGAAGCTTAACTTCAAGCAAGAAACCTCTATGGTTACATATGTGGAGATGAGATGATGCCAATCCTCAGAAGCAAAGGTCAACCAACTCAAGAAGAACAAGAGAGATTAACCACATGGTGCTCAAAGGATGCTCTAGAAACTCATATATTCTTAAATCAATCTATGAGTTTTTACTTCCACACATCAAGAATTTTAGGACTTCGTAAGACAATTGTTCACATATGATGCAGAGATTATGAAGAATGGGGATAACTCAAAAGGTAATCAAACCTCTATTCTCTATAAGGATAAGAACAAGAACAAAGATAGCAAAGGTAAAGGTAAAAGTATGATGATGAAGGTAGCACCTCTCAAGCAAACTTTGGAGGTAGAGGTAGAGGCTCAAGGGGAAGAGGCACGAGAGGAAGACATGGTAGGGGGAGAACCCAAATCTCCTCTCTATGTGTCATATGTGGCTTAACTAATCACATTAATTAGAATTGCTTCAAGAATCCTAGAAACCAAAGAGGAACATGTTACAATAGGGTAGGTTATGGAAGCTCTATAGGTAGATTGAACAACAGCTATGGCTACAACAACAACTCATACAAAAAAAATAATTATCAAGGAGGATACAAAGGAAGGAGAGACTATTTTTCGCTAAGAGAGGAATCAAAAGGGATATTGAAACTAGCCCATAGAAAAATGGAGTGGCAGAGAGAAGAAATAGAACCATAGTGGAGGCTACAAGGTCAATGCTAAATGAGAAGAAGTTGCCCAACTACTTATGGGTAGAGTTAGTGTCCAGAGCCACCTATCTCATCAATAGGCTCCCATCTAAAGCATTAGATGGGATGACACCCAATGAAGCATGGAATGGAAGAAGACCTAGCTTTGATCATTGCAGGATCTTTGGGTGTATAGCATATGCACACATACCTTCACAAATCAGAGGCAAATTAGATCCAAATGTAGCGATATGCATCTTTATTGAACTTAATAAAAAACATATAGGCTATACAATCAAACTAATAAAGATTTCATTGTAGGTAGAGATGTTGTTTCTTGATGAAAATAAATCTTGGTTTGAAGATGATTGTAGGAACATAAAACTTCCCTATGGCCTAGAGGAAGACTTTCCAGCATTGTCAAAAAGGAATGAGCATACACTTGAAGAATCAAGTGATTATGATGATGATCAGCCTATTGGCTCCTCATCCTCCAACAACAACAAAGCAGACCCTCACTTTTGTACAGAAATATGCTACATGTCACGATTCATCCACCTTCTATCTGAAATCATATCTCCATTACAAAAGCTTGCACAAGATAGTGTCTTTGCATGGGAGGATATCCATAGTGAATGTTTGAAGAAATAAAAAGAGTATTAAGCACTCTACCCACATTGATGCCCCCAAATATGGGAGAGACCTTCTATGTGTGTCCAATCACAGGTGAGGAAGAAATCAGAGTAGTCTTACTCCAAAAGGATACAAAGATATCTCATATGCGTCCTGTTTACTTTGCTAGCAAGGTAATGAAAGAAAATGAGAAGAGATACATATATGCAGAGAAAATAATGTATGCACTTATGTTTGGAGTAAGGAAGTTTCGGTCTTACCTCCTTGCTAGGCCTTTCATTGTTCTCACAATAGATCATGCATTCCCACATGTGGTACAACATATGAGTATCTCATCTAGAATAGCTAAATGGGTTCCTAAACTTCAAGAATACAACTATACTTTTGTAGTGGATGAAAGCACAAGAGCGAGTCTTGCACTCATACTCACCTACAGGAAGTGGGAGAGGAAAATATCCAACAAGAGGGACAGGGGAGCAACCTTGCACAAAGAAGATATTGAAGATGCACATCCTGAATTCTTTGATGGTGCATATAAGAAGCAGGTCAACAAAGCAACAAGAGGATTTCTAATCTATGACCAAAACAAAAAGCTCATCTTCAAGAAAGGTATAACTCTTCCTAATGCTCATTCAAATAATGAAGCAAAATATGCAGCACTATGTGAGGCCTTGCATGAATGTGTTCAACATGGTATCAAAAGGTTGATTATCAAAGGAGACTCAATGTTGATAATTAAGCAATTGCAAAATATTTGGTGTTGTAAAAGCCAAAATTTGTTTGAATGGTTGAAAAAGGTGATTGTTATTGAAACAATTTGATAACATTCAAATATGTCATGTACCAAGGAGCAAAAATAAGGAAGCAGATGCATTAGCAACAAAGCAATTTGAAGGTTTCATAGCATCCATGAGGCTGGAAGACAACAAATTTGTAGGTCAAGAAGGATTAGAAGATATCATCACGTTTCTTGAAATTGGAGAACCACCAAAGCATCTAAACATGATACAAAGGCATCGGCTAGTAAATAAGGCTCAATAGTACCAACTCATAGGAGATAATCTCTTTGAGAAAGGTAAGGACCTTATCCTTAGAAAGGTCCCCTCATCAAATGAAATAAAGAGAATTCTGGAATCATGTCATGATTAGGCATGTGGAGGACACTTCTCAAATGAGATAACAATAAGCAAGGTACTCCAAATAGGGTATACATGGCCGACACTTCATAAGGATGTTCAATATTGGTGTAAAAAATGTAATAAATGTCAAATTATAGGTAACAAGAGGCTTATTTATGAACCAAGGACACCGATCATATCTTATGGTCCATTTGAGAAATGGGGAATTGATGCAATTGGACCCCTACCAAGGACAATCTCAGGAAAGAAATACATCATTGTGGGAGTGGAATACATCACTATATGGGCAAAAGCAGCTAGCACAAAAAGGACAATAGCCCAAGATATTGGAAAGTTCATTTATGGTTTCACATGTTGTAGATTTGGAATACCTTTATAGATAGTGTTTGATCATGGTCTAGGTTTTAGATCACATGTTCTAAAAGATCCATTGAGTAGATTAAACATAGGGCATAGATACTCCACACCCTATTATCCTCAATGTAATGGTCTTGTTGAAAAGACCAATGGAATTATTTGTAAAATCATTAGCAAGCAGGTAAAGAAGCATCCTAAGGAATGGGATAAACACCTCGGAAGCATTATGGGCATATCGCACATCCTACAAGGCATCATTAGGGTTCACCCCATTTCACTTAGTATATGGACAAGAAGATTTGTTTCCAATAGAAGTACAAATTCCAAGTCTCATAGTACTAATAAAAGAAAGTGGACAGAGTGAGCGAGAGGTAATACAGAAGAGGCTTACAGATCTATAAGAGCTGAGTATGAATAGGGACCTTGCACTTGAGCATAACATGAACAAAGCAGAGAAAAGGAGACAAGATTGTAATAGACAACTAAAGGATAAAGGGTTAACAGAAGGAACTCTTGTTCTAAGATATGATAACCATTTTGATAATAGGCATGATACAAAGTTCCAACCACGATGGGAGGGACCATCTTTTATCAAGACAAAGTTCAAGAATGGCAGCTACCAAATTATGGATCTATCAGGGAAAGTGCACAAGAGAAAGGTCAATGGATGGAGTCTAAAGAAGTACTCGCAAAGGATAGAAGATATTGATGATTAGCAAGAGCAATCAAAGGAGAAAGAAATATCAATGGTGGTACAGGAAGATGAACCACCCTAGTGTTAGATATCCTCAATAGTCCACCCTCATGTGACCACAAATGATCCATGGTGCTCTAAGTTGTAAGGCCCCCATTATGAGGAGAAGCCATTATGAGAGCCCGAACATTTATGGAACCCTAACTTCCAAGTTAGATGAGGCCTACGTGTGACTATTGATGGTTGTAGATGATCTTTGTGAGCCTAGCCATTAGGTTAGGTAGGGCATAAACTTCGAGGCCATTGGGTTGCCATTTAAGGTGATAATAGAACTTTAATGGAGAGAGTGCAAAGGGAGGCTTGCCTCCTTCTGTGGGGTCCGAGGGGCCTATCCTCCCCGCCCGTAGGGCCTAGATGGTAGGACTTCTGGTCGTGGAGATATTATCGGATCGTATATTTTACCGACTATTCTGTATCTCCGGAATACGTTTATCTATACGGAACCACCTTGTAAAAGCTATCTAAGCACAGGTCAGGTTGAGCTTTACATATGATTGCGCACTAGTATGCCCTTCATCTAGAGTCTGTCTAGATCGCCATCTAAGCTCCACATTGGGAGTGCATAGGTGGACAACACCATCATTGTAACTGCATTATGCTCAGCAATCTGAAAATTTGAGTTCTCTATCTCTGAGTCTTCATCTATCTTTGTCTGTGTTTTTCTCTCAACTCTCTCTACACGTCTTTTCCACTGTGCTATTATTTTCTTACATGGTATCAGAACTCAGGAGGCTTTGAGTGGTGCAGAAGCAGAAACGCAGAGGTTGTAGAGGTCTGAACAACAAAAGAGAGAAGATGTCAAGCAGCATGTCATAATCCACGACTAGGAGTCAAGGTGGTCCATCAACAGGAGTAGTGACACACAAGCAGGAGCAACAATGATGCCTGTCATCGCAACATTGCAGATAGGGCCACCAACCTTCACAAAAGGTAAACTTGATGGTATGAACTACACCCTATGGAAGTTCAAAATCACTTCTATTCTTGATTTGTATGAGCTTTTGGAGAATGTTCTTGGGATTGATCATGGGCCCAAGGAAAGACCTGATCCAAATAATCCTGGTTGAATGATTCACCTTGATGTTGATCTTCTGTGTGCTTGGAAACGTAGAAATGTAGATGCACTCTATGCTCTAGTTACAAGTACTTCTGATAGTGTTTTGACTCTCATTCAGCATACTACGAATGCATGTGAACCATGGAACATATTGAGAAATCAATATGAAACTCGTAAACAGACATGGATTCAGAACTTGGAGAATCAGCTTGTAGTAGAATGGTTTGCTAATGGGGAGACTCCATATGTTTATCACTCGCATAAAGAATCTACGAGATCAAATGGCAAGAGCAGGTGTCCAAAAGTCGAGTGAGGAGCTAGCTCCATTATGTCTTCGAATCTATCCTCCTAAGTTTGATGGTTTGGTAACTGTTCTTCACACTTAAATGAGACCTCAACCACTAACTTTTGAAGAATTTAGTGCCTTACTCATGGAGGACGAGCTATGGCTCAAGGCAAGGAGTGATGGTAGCAAAGGAGATGCTGCATTCACAGCAAATGCCAAAGGAGGCAAAACAGACTCTTCAAAAGATGGAGACAAAAGGAAGAATGACAAAAAAGAAGTTCAAGGAAGAGTGCTTCCACTACAAGAAGAAAGGACATGGAATCCAAGACTATCGCATCAAGAAGGGAGAAGGGAAGAGTGGCTCTTCAAAAGGTGGCAAGGGCAACGAGTCTACCAACATAGTAGAAACAGAGCTTGAGTTTTTTGTTACGATAGAGGAGGTGTGCTCCTCGGCTAAAGATTCAGGAACAGATGACTCATGGGTGTTGGACAGTGGTGCATCTCGTCACATGACTAGTAAAAAAAGACCTTTATAGTTCCTTACAACCTCTAAAGGAATCCATCATAGTAAAGGTAGGTAACAATGCAAGATGTCTTACAAAGGCTGAAGGTACGATCTCTTTCATTAACTCTAATGGCGATATCAGAGAGATTTCAAATGTGTTGTATGTTACACACATAAAACGAAATCTAATTTCAGTAGCTTCTATAATTGATCAAGGTCATCAAGTATCTTTTAGTAAGAAAGGAGTTAAGATTATGGACGGTAAGAACAACATTGTTGGGACTAGCATAAGGAGGATCAACCTGTATGAGTTGTGTGATCTTACAGCCACTACAAATGAGGGCACAAGTAAGCTATGGCATGAGAGATTTGGCCACATTGGATACTTTGTACTTACTAAAGGAGATGCATCACAAGGGTATGGTTGCACACCTACCATCGATTGCAGAAATGAAGGAACCATGTGAAGATTGCATGATGGGCAAGCAACAGAGGAAGGCGTTTCCACAACAGAGCAAGAACAGGGCAAGCTATCCTCTAGAGTTGGTGCATGCTGACCTGTGCAGAAAAATGCCCACACAGGCCTTGGGCAGGTCTTGCTACTTCATGTTACTTGTCGAAGACTATATTAGGAAGATGTGGGTGGACTTCCTTCGTGATAAAGCTCAAGCTTTTGGTAAGTTAGAATGGCTTCAACTTGTTGAAACTTAAATAGGGAAGAAGATGAAGAAATTCAAGACAAACGGTGGTGGTGAGTTCACATCAACAAAGTTTGAAGATTTGTGCAAGAGGAAGGGAATCAAGCATCAACTCACAGTGGCACATAGTCCTCAACAGAACGATGTTGCAGAATGTCGGAATCGAACCATCATGGAGATGGCAAGGTGCATGTTGAAAGGAAAGGGGTTGCCTAATCAATTTTGGGCAAAGGCTTTCAATAGTGTTGTCTACATCTTGACTTGAAGCTACACCAAGGCACTTGATGGAAAGGATCCACAAGAAGCCTACACTGGTAAAAAGCCTTCTGTTTCCCATTTCAAAGTATTTGGAAGTGAATATTATGTACATGTTCCAGATGGGAAGAGAAACAAGCTTCAACCAAAAAGCATCAAATGCATCTAGCTTCCTAGGGTACAACAAAGATAAGAAGGCTAATAAGTTTTATGACCCTGAGGCTAAGAAGATCATGGCGAGCCGTGATGTGGAGTTTAAGGAGGAGTAGCCACATGCAGTGTAGGAGGAAAAGAGAGCTTCCACTTTATCATCAGGAGGAGGGGCAATCCACTATGAACCTGGCCCAAGAGCTATCCCTTCTACACAAGAGAAGGAAGCATCATCTTCAGATAATGAGTTTGAAAGTCACCAACTTGCCGACACCCAAGTGGAAAAGCCATTGCCATGTTGGGTGAGGCACCTCTATGATTCTCAAAACCCCATCCCATAGTCACTAGAATAGGTTGCAGATGGACCGAGGTGATCATAGAGAATAGAGGAACAGAGACGGGCAAGGGCCCATATTGTAAACACAACCTTGATGGCTGATCTCATTCAAGAAGAAGCAAAGGAACCAACCAATGTGGAAGAGGCTATCCATGATCCGAATTTGCGGGCTGCCATGCAAACAAAATACAACAATATCATGAAGAATGGAACTTGGGAGCTAGTGGATCAACCCCCTAAGCGTAAAGTCATTGGCACCAAGTGGTTCTGGAAGCTAAAGTACAAGCCTGATGGTACTCTAGAAAAGTATAAAGCACCACTTGTTGCACAGGGCTACTCACAAGTTGAAGGTATTGAATTTTGTGAATCATTTGCCCTGACTGCAAGAATGACTACTATCCAAGTAGTACTAGCTCTGGCTGCACATAAGCATTGGCCAGTCTATCACATGGATGTCAAATCAGCATTCCTGAAAATAGAGCTCAAGGAGGAGATATATGTGTCTCAACCACTAGGGTTTGAGGCTCCCCATTCAGAGAACAAGGTATGTAGGCTGAAGAAGGCATTCTATGGGCTAAAACAAGCCCCTAGAGTAGGGTACCACAAGGCAGATATTAAAGGCATTCGGCATGGAGGATTGCAAGGAGATTTCTACACCTATGGAGGGTCAACAAAAAATTATCTATTGGAGATTCTTCATGTCTAGTGGATATTGGAAGATACAAAAAATTAGTTGGAAGTCTCATCTACTTATGCAATAGCAGACCAGACATCTCTTATCTTGTTGGAGTAGTAAGAATGTTCTCAAATAAGCCTTACCAAACTCATTGGAAGGCAAGCATGCAGATAACCAGGTATGTGAGAGGAACCACTAATTATGGTATTCTTTATGAAGAAGGATCATCTTTAGTCAGATACTTTGACTCAGATTGGGCGGGAGATATTGATATCAGAATATGAGTTTCTGTATATTGCTTTTGTTTAGGATCAGGGATTTTCTCCTGGATTAGTAAGAAGCAACCGACTATAGCATTATCTTCTACTAAAGTTGAGTACAAAGTTGCATGCATTGTAGCATGTGAAGCAGTATGGTTGACGAGGATCCTATGGCACATAGGAATACAAGGACAGGAGGCTATAGAGTTGAAGTGTGATAGCCAAAGTTGCATGGCCAGCGCCAAACATCTTGTTTTCCATGCACGTACCAAGCACATAGAAATCAAGTATCACTATGTGCGTGAGTTATTTGAGGACCGGGTCATGGAGGTAAGCTATTGTCCTACTGAAGAGTCTGGAACAGACATCTTCACCAAGGCTCTTGGGAGAGAGCAACTTCTTCGACACTTTCCAAAGCTTGGGATTGGACCAAGGAGGTAGTTCAGTATAGGGTGGACATTGAGGGGGGGTGTTAGATATGCTCAATACTCCACCCTCATGTGACCACAAATGATCCATGGTGGCCCCAATTATGAGGAGAAGCTATTACGAGAACCCCGACATTTGTGGAAACATAACTTGCAAGTTAGATGAGGTCCATGTGTGACTGTTGATGGTTGTAGATGATCTTTGTGAGCCTAGCTGTTAGATTAGGTAGGGCATAAACTTCCAGGCCATTGGGTTGCCATTTAAGGAAAAAATTAAGGCCCTATGGCATCGTGCAGTTTCCCCATAAAACCTGAATGGGGGGAGTGCAGGGGGGGAGTGCAGAGGGGGCTTGCCCCCTTTTGTGGGATCCCGAGGGACTTTTGGTCGTGGAGATATTGTCGGATCATATATTTTATGGACTATTTTGTATCTCTTGACTATGTTTGTCTATACTGAACCGCCTTGTAAAAGCTATATAAGCACGGACTAGGTTGAGCTTGACATAGCATTGCCCACTAGTGAGCCCTTCATCTAGAGTCTGTCTCGATTGCCATCTAAGCTCCACATTGGGAGCACACGGGTGGACAACACCATCATTGTAACTGCTTTACACTCGACAATCTGAGAATTTGAGTTCTCCATCTCTCAGTCTGCATCTATCTTTGTCTGCATTTTTCTCTCAACTCTGTCTACAGGTCTATTCCACTGTGCTGTTATTTTCTTACACTTGGGACATCAACAAACTATTCAAAGACTACAGACATGAATGCCTTTAGCCTTAGGAAAGGGCTAAGTATGAGGGATATATTTTTTATACCTTCTCTAGCCATGATCTTATTCTATATATATAATATGTTATTTATCTTATTTCCATATGATATGGATATCTATAAAATAAATATGAAAGATAGAAGGCAACTGGGCCACATCACTGAAGATATGACTAGCTCTCTGTGAGTTAAAGAGAAATGATCAATCTAGAAGGGAAATATAAAAGAGAGATGGAAACTCTAGAATATTCAAGTATGTAAACCTTGTCTCACTCCCTTTAGAATGAAACAAAAGTCTTTCCAAAAGCCCCATAGCCGCATCACACCTTTTGGAATTTTCAACAAAGGAAAACTTTTGTTTATGCATATATCTTATATTCTTGAGCTCCAAACTCAAACAAATGATGCAATAAAGTCACAATTTGGTGAATTGGACCCATTTCACGCATTTTGAGGAGAAAATATCATATTCTTGTAGTACAACCACAAAATATCCAAGAAATATGTAAAACTAGGCCAAATATCACATCCTCTTGAGTCTAGAATCTTCTAGATCTTTGTAAAGAATTCCTATCCCACCACAAATGTAAAATATCTAGAAGATTCATCTCAAAATATCATCCCTAAATATCTCCCCAAAAGGCCTATAGAAGGCCCCCTTGGGTTCTCTCCAAAGGCAAGAAGAGTTGTATGCAGGTACACATTGCGGATGTAGTGAGCACTCCAAACCTAGGAGCAGGAGTCTACCCTATGTCATTGTATTGAGAGAGCTATACAAGCTCTTAATTTGTAATTCCTCCATGTCTTTGTAATATTTTCTATTTAAATCAAGTTCATTTCTCCAATTCCTTCCCTTTCCATTACCCTGAACCTTTTCTTATTCTATCCAGTACACCCTCTCTTCTTCTCTCATTTCCTACTCCTTCCATCGTCCTTCCATCTTCTCCATCATTCCCAAAACTTTTGAAGATTGTGGTACCACATGGCTTCTTTTGTCATTGAGAATCTCTTTCTTGTAAGTGATTTGTGTTTTGTGTGTTGATACTAAGAGGGTGGCAAGGACAACCCTTGCCTTAAGAATACTTTTGTAATGTTTACGTATTGGTACTAAGAGGGTAGCACAGATCACCCCTCCCTTAAGAGTACCCTTTTGTCGATTGTGTTTAAGTGTACTAAGAGGGCGGTGTGGATCACCCCCACCCTAAGAGTGCCATTGTATTTGTGTGACAAGGCGACACGGACCACCCTTGCCTTGGCACTGCTATGTGTTTTTTTCTGTGAATGCTTTTATAGGGGCGTGGTGTCCCTCATCTTCAATTCCATTTTCTACTTATGAGTTAAGCATTGAGGGTGTTAGAGGCGATTTCCATAATGCTCCTCTCACTAGGATAACTCTCATGATTTTCTGGAGTTTGGTACACTCTAGAAAAATGAAACTAGGAATTGCTCATCAGATTGACAATTCCCAAGAACTTTTAGCTAAAGTCTTTGAGAAAAGTTTCCTAACTTGGATGATTTTTATTTTGCATTTTATTTGGTCAAGATATAGTAAAGTTGATCCAAAGTAAATGGAAAACCTTTTTCTATAGTTTACATAGGATTTTCAAGCCTATTAGGATCGCGTAGTCCTCAAGTCGGGTAAAGAAATCAAGTAATTGTTGGTTGGGAGTTAACCATTTCACAAACATCCAAGTGAGATGTTTGGATCAACCAAACTTCAAGTTTTCCAAATCGAATTCAAGATCCCAACGTCTTGATTAGGATAAAACTCCCACGTTAGTTACTAAGTGTGGAGGGAGAGTCAAGTAAACAGAAAAGAAGAAGAAGAAGAAGATCAAAGAACAAAACAACTCAATAAGAAAGAACCACCCTCTGCCCAAAGCCTCATAGGGGCACGCATCAGGCTGCATTACCTTGCTGGATTTGGGGTAAGACAAATCACTTAGCTAATGATTGTTGGCATAACACTCATAACAATGGTGGATATAATCAGAACTTTAATTCAAGAGGAAGAGGTGGCAAAAATCAAAGAGGTAATTTTAGAGGTAGAGGTAGTAGAGGCTACTTTGGAAGAAATGCACGTAGAGGATTCCAAAGCCAACAATATAATAATACCTACTACAATTATGCTTCAGATCAGAAGGAGGATTCAACATTGATAATGAATGCAACTCGTGAACGGCAAAGTGAAGATCAAAGAGTCTTCTACATTGACTCAAGGTGTAGCAATCACCTGAGTGGCAACATAGCTTTGATGACTGATTTGGAGAATAAGGTAACTAATCATGTAGTTCAAACAGGTGACAATACAAAGCACAATGTGAAGTCAATTGGCTAGTGAAGGCCAAGGATGGAAGTGCTCTCTTGAGTAAGGTTTTGTATGTTCCTACAATTCCAAAGAATCTGATAAGTGTAGGACAAATTGTTGAAAAAGGTTATGAAGTTAGATTCACTAATGAAGGAGTTTTTGTGGAAGACCCTAGCAATGGGTATGAACAAATTGTTTCAGGGAAGAAAGAAGGAAGACTCTTCCCATTGAAGATTCAAGCTAAGGTTGTTCATGCCTTGTTCAGTTATGGAGGACATAAGATCTCTGAGTTAGATCTTTGGCACAAAAGGCTTGGACATTTCAATGAAAGGGGTATTAAAGATATGGTTAACAATGGTTCAGTGCTTGGATTGCCTAATGTTGCAAGTCAACATATGACATACAGATGTGAGGCATGTCAATTAGGTAAGGCTCGTAAGCAATCTTATTCCAAGCATGGTTTTATGTACTCAGAGAAGCTTGAATTGGTACATACATATGTGTGGGGACCATCAAACGATTTCACTATCAATGGTGCAAGGTACTATGTGATTTATGTTGATGATGCTACCAGGTGGATCACTATCTATGTGATCAAAGATAAGTCAAAGGTATTTAATACATTCAAGCATTATCATGTGTATGCAAAAAGAATTACATGTCAAAAGTTGAAGAGACTAAGGTCAGATGGAGGGGGAGAGTATTTCTCTAATGAATGTAGTGATTACTTGTGGAATGCAGGTATAAAAAGGGAAATTACTTGTAGGTACTCTCCTCAACAGAATGGTGTAGCAGAAAGGAGGAATAGAACTCTTGTTGAGTTTGCAAGATCCATGATGAAGGAGAAAAATTGCCCAACTTATTTGTGGGCTGAGGCTGTAAATACAACTACATATTTCGTCAATAGATTACCATGTAAATCTTTGGAGGGTATGACACCATATGAGGCATGGTGGGGTAGAGACCTACTTTAGATCATTGCAGAGTTTTTGGTTGTCTAGCTTATGAATATGTGTCATCTCAATTAAGGCACAAATTGGAACCTAAAGCTGAAAAGTATGTATTCATTGGATATGATAATAAGCAGATGGGATATAGGTTGTGGAGTCCATCCACAAAACAATTCCTTGTGTCAAAGGATGTTACATTTGATGAGCAAGGTACTTGGTATGCAAGTACAATCAATATTTATGCAGGTGATGAAGAAGTTGTGAATCAGAAGAAAGGTAAATCAAAGTTTCAGATATTTGATGAAGAGGAGAACAATGAAGTACAGGTTGAAGTTGAAGAAGTGCCAAGATTTGATCCAGAATGTGATGAACCAGAAACCTCAAGAAGTGGAGAACTTAGAAGGTCATCAAGACACAAATGGCAACCTACAAGGTATAGCTATGACACTTCTTTTTTCGCTACTAAAGATTATGCTTATATGATAAAGGCAGATGAAGACCCTTCTACATATGAAGAGGCAAAATTTAAGGAAAATTGGGAGAAAGCTATGCAGGAAGAGTATGATGCATTTATGGAGAATCAGACATGGGATTTGGTTCCTAAACCAAATAGTCAGAAGATCATTGGATGCAAATGGGTCTACAAGACAAAGAGGTTTGCAAATGAAAGTGTGTCTAGATATAAAGCTAGACTTGTTGTGAAAGGTTTTGCTCAGACATATGGTATAGATTATGATGAGACCTATAGTCCTGTGGCAAAGATGACAACCATCAGGACACTCATAGCTATTGCTGCATGTAAAGGTTGGAAATTATGTCAATTAGATGTGAAGAATGCTTTTCTAAATGGTTATATTTCAGATGATGTTTTCATGGAGCAACCACAAGGATTCAGAAATGAAAGGTATACAGATCATGTATGTAAGCCCAAGAGAGCTTTGTATGGTTTGAAGCAGGCCCCAAGGGCATGGAATTATAGACACATGAAGTTCTTGAAGGAACTTGGTTTTCAAGTATCTAAACCAGATAGTAGCTTGCTTGTTAAAGCAAGTGATGATGGGTTCATTTACATGTGCATATATGTTGATGATGTAATCCTTATAGGTACAGATGAGAAAGGCATTCAAAGGCTAAAGAAGCAAATGGAGAAACAGTTCAAGATTAGTGATGGGAGATTTGTCATATTTCTTAGGCATGGAGATCACATACACTCAACATGGAGTGTATGTAACTCAAGAAAGGTATTTGAAAAACTTGTTGATCAAGTTTAAAATGGATGATTGCAGGGTAGCAACTACTCCAATGGAGGTGAATCACAAATTGAGCAGATATGGAGGAGAAGAATTCAAGGACATGAAGTTATATCAAAGTTTGGTTGGTAGTCTGATCTATGCTACATTAACTAGGCCTGACTTGTCATATGCAGTTGGAGTATTGTCTCAATTCATGCATTGTCCTAAGAAAGAACATTGGGTTGCATGACAAAGAGTATTGAGGTACATTAAGGGTACACTCAAAGAAGGTTTGTATTATGGTTTTACATCAGATACAAACATCAAGATATATAGTGATACAGATTGGGCAGGTAATCCTGATGATAGGAGATCAACATATGGATACTTGTGTTATGTGGGGATAAGTTAATTTCATGGTGTTCAAAGAAGCAACACAGAGTTGTTTTATCATCCACAGAGGCTGAGTATAAAGGACTAAACACATTGAGATTCAGTATCATTTTCTAAGAGAGAAGGTGATGGATAAGGAGACTGAAGTTATACATACTTCAACAAAAGATCAGATAGCTGATATGCTAACCAAAAGCTTGGATGGACCAAAGTTGCAGAGATTCAAAGATATGGCAGGAATAAAGAAGTTAGAGAAAACCTCAATTGATGATTTAGGGGGAGTTGTTGGTGCAAGGCAATCAACAATTGAAGTTTTGATGAAGGTTTGAAGTCAAGGACTGAAGAATAGATCAAGATATGAAGCATGAAGAAAGTACATGGTCAGAGAATGAAGATGTGTATACATATGTACATTAATTTAGAGTTAGCTCACTTATACTTTTGAATGGTTATGAGCTTGTAAATATTTACCTATATATATACAAGGAAAAATATCGGGAAAAATATGAGAGAGTGGAAGAGAACAAGAATTGAAGAGAATTAGAAGTCATTAGACACTTTAGAAGTGAGTAAGATCTCTCTCATCACTTAGATGTAAAGTTTTTAGAAATGAATAAAAGTTGCGCCCGATATTTCTAAGAGTTCTCCTTTTGTTCATCTTTTGTGAAATTCTTTTGTACAAGTCTAAGTCTATAGTTGATTGACCTTTGTACAAGTTATCAGCTTATAATTGTGATCAGGCTAAGAGAGTTGAGTGTAGGAACATTTACATGTGTAAATGTAAAGAACTGAAGTTGCAGGAGGCGCAAAATTTGATGCTAATGTTTTGGTTAGTTCTCCTTCCACAATGTAAAGTTTTGAGCAAACAAGCACTCATTCTTTTAGTTGCAAGGTAAGCTACCTATGGCTAAAAGCATTTGATTAAACGGGTTCTAGATTGGGAGAACCAAGCTTTAGAAGTTGCAAGTGTCAAAGTCGACTGTAAAAAACTACAGTTTTAGACATAGGTGACTTGTTAAGATCATTTCTCAAGATCTACTGAGTCTTTTGGAATGATTTAACTTGGAAGAGGTGCGCAAACTATAGGCGACACGTTGTGCAAAGTTTATCAAAAACTTTACACATTTGGTAAGCCAATGAATGAGTTATGTGCAGTAGACTTTTTATGTCATCATCTTCTTCAGAGTTTGTTCAAGATTTTGGAAATTGAGTATTGATCCTCCAAATTGGTGAAGGTTTTAAGTTATTCTTGATATAGAGGTGCTCTAACTTCAAGGATAACTTGTTCTTTTGGAGATTAACACTCTCCATCAACATGGAATTCCTATACTTTAGAAGAACAAACCGATAGTAGTTGAAGTAGTAGATGGTCCACCTCTAGCATCTAGGAATATAACCATAAAAACCACACCATTAAGAGTACACCTTGGTGACCATGAATCCAACATATGTTTCAATGTAATATTGATCCGAGTACATCTCGTTATCATTGGAATGCTTGGTTAAAGAAAATAATCCAAGCATTAATTAGGAAAAGAATAAAATCACCCATCAAGATATCCAGAAGAACTCGACATACGTTAGAGCCAAGGGCTTCATACATGGAGTAATGAATGAACCAACATATATGATCTATGACATACCAACTCAAGAATCCAAGAAAGAGGATCTAGTGTAGCTACCCAATCAGTACAAAGGATTTGAAGATGTTTTTGAAAATAAGAATGCAGATATCCTCCTAGAGCATAGACCTTATGATTGTGCCACATAACTTCAAGAGGGAGCACAACCACCCTCTAGACCAATCTACAGACTATCCCCAGAGGAACTTACAGAACTACGCAAGAACATTGATGCGAATCTAGCAAAGGGGTTTATCAAACACTCCAAGTCTCCAGCAAGAGCTCCTATTTTATTTGTAAAGAAGAACGATGGGACTCCTCAGATGTGTGTAGACTCGTGGATTGAATAAAGTCACTATAAAGAACATATATCCTCTACCACTCATATCAGAGCTCTTGGAACGCCTTGGGAAGGCAAAAGTCTTCACGAAGATTGACCGTCAAGGAGCTTATAAGCTTGTCAGGATCAGAGAAGGACACGAATGGAAGACATCATTTTGAACAACGTATGGCCATTTTGAATATGTAGTGATGCAATTCATCTCACAAATGCTCCAACTATCTTTGAACATATGATCAATGATATCTTTTGGGAGTATTTAGATGATTAGTTCATATTACACCTTGACGATATCTTGATATTCTTGAAAAATCTAGAGGATCATGAATGTCATGTAAAGATAGTCCTAGAGAAACTAAGAGAAAAGGATTATATGAAAAATTGGAGGTGCTCTTTCCATAAGACATAAGTGGAATTCTTTGGGTACATTGTATTAGATAAAGTAATTTTTATGGACCCTAAGAAGATTGAGACAATCCTTGATTGGCAACCACCATCATGTGTTCGAGATGTACAATGTTTTCTGGGATTTGCCAATTTCTATAGGATATTCATCAGAGATTACTCCAAGATGGTGACACCTCTTAGCAAGCTTAAAGGGAACTCCAAATTCTCATGGATCAAAGAAGCCGAAAAAGCCTTTCAGACCTTGAAATCAACATTCACTATCGCTCCAATTCTAGTACATCATGATTCCTGTAAGCCCTTATTCTTAGAGACGGATGCATCAGACTTTGTCCTAAAGGCCATTCTTTCCCAATATGGAGATGATGGGCACATGCATTAAGTTGCATATCATTCAAGGAAATTTTCCCCTCCAAAAATTAATTATGAAATTCATGATAACAAACTTCTTGCCATAGTGGATGCATTTGATACGTGGCATCACCATCTAGAAAGAGCAACTCATAAAGTTATTGTGTATATGAATCACAAGAACCTAGAGTATTTTATGACCACCCATAGCCTCAATAGAAGGAAATCTTGATGGAGTAACTTTCTATCCAGATTCAACTTCGTCATCACATACCATCCATGACGTCAACAATGTCAGTCAGATGCCCTGTCCAGAAGATCTTACCTTGCACCAAAGAAGGGTGAAGAGGGCTTTGATCAACAAGAGAGTGTATTACTCAAGCTTGAGCATCTCAAGTTAGCAGCTATCTCTTCAAGCCATCATGAAGATTCAGCCTTCAATCATTCTGTTGTATATTATTGAACAATGCATTGTTAAAGTGTTATATTATTAATGTATTAATATGTTTTTGATGTTTTTGATATAGCAGCTGAAGGTTCGTGAGGAGCGTGCAAGGCGTGAAAGGGCGAACATCAATAATCGGAATAATTATTATTTAGCTTGTAAATAAACCCGCGTAGAAGGTTCTATTGTTAGAAAAGTAATGGTCAGAATAAGGGTCATTGAAGACCGTAGTTTCTGTTATTGAAAGCAATGGCTTTCCGTAAAAGTTATCAACTTTTAGTTTCACGCCTACTTTTCTAAGCCGCCCTCTTGTAACCACTCTTTTCGACGTAATCAAAATTCCTATAAATACATGCACTCTGTGGACTGTCAAAACAGAGTGCATGGGGGGAGATTGCACCCAATCTTGCGTTCGGTCTCGTCTCTTGTTGTCTCTATTTTTCTGTGTGTTTTTCTGCGTCCGTAATCTCTGTATGCGCGTGAGCAAGATCTTGACAACACATTCGATCTATGAGCATCTACCATAGGATGAATTGTTTTGTAATGTTACGCAGAAATCTCAAGAAAGAAAAGTCCAAGAAGTAAACAAATTCCAAGAAAAGGATGGATTACTACTCTATAAGAACCTTTTGTATGTCCCTCCAAGAAAGCCTAGGATCCAAGTACTTCAACAACGTCATGACAGCCTTGCAACATGACATTTTGGAGTGAATAAAACAATAGAACTCGTATCACGGGATTTTTGGTGGCCTCAAATGTGGAAGGAAGTCAAAGAATATATCCCAACCTGTGACACTTGCAATAGATCTAAGGTAGCCCCACATAAATCTCATGGCCTCTTGCAACCTTTCCCTATTCCAGAAAGGTCATGGGCTTCATTGTCTATGGATTTTATCATAGATCTAACAAAGTCAGATAAGTATGATGCCATTCTTTTTATTGTGGATAGACTTACAAAGATGGTACACTTCATTCCAACTACCAAGGCAATCACAGGTGCAGCCAGTACTAGAATTTTTCTCAGATACATATTTAGGCTTCATGAATTGCTTGACAATATTTTTAGTGATCAAGGTCCACAATTCATATCCAACTTTTGGAACAATCTTTGCAAGCTCTTTGGTGTTCAAGTTGAACTTTCTATAGCAAATCATCCACAAATTGATGGACAAACATAATGGGTGAATCAAGTCCTATAGAGATATCTCCATTGCACGAGAAACTATCATCAAAATGATTGGTTTGATCTTTTACCCTTTGCAAATTTTGCGTATAACGATAGTATTCATGCATCTACTAAGCAGACTCCCTTCTTTGCAAATTATGGTCAACATCCAAGGATCTATATACAACTCTCAAATCATGTCAAGAACGTAGCTGCAAGAGACAAGGCCGTTTACTTGATGGACATTCACAAATAACTCAAGGATGAGATCCATGAACCTCAAGAACAATATAAGTACTATGCAGATCAACATCATGTTCAAACTCCATCGTATCAAATTGGGGATAAAGTATGGTTACTCAGAAAAAATTTGCAAACATGAAGGCCTTGTGCAAAGTCAAATCATCAAAGATTTGGTCCATTCACCATCTTGGCCAAGATTAATCCAGTCACCATCAAGCTCCAACTACCAAGTACCATGAGAATACATCTAGTTTTCCATGTATCCATGTTGGAACCATATCAAATTTCACCATTGAGGGGGGAGAGACCTAGTCCTTCACTACCTATCGAGATTCAAGATCATGATGAATTTGAAGTCGAGCATGTCCTAGATTCGAGAATATCTCAAGGAAGATTTGAATACCTTATTCATTGAAAAAGGTATGACATCAATGATTGTAATTGGGAACCTATAGAAAGCCTTCACAGAGCACCAATCAAGGTTGGTGAATTCCATAAGAGAAATCCAATGAATCCAAGACCAGAGAACATGAGGGCTCCTTGTGGAATGCATCTCTTGAGGGGGAGGTGATGTCATGGACAAAGGAAACCATCCTAAGCCTAAAATTCCATGTAAATCTTATATCTCATGATTGGTTTAGAACTAGGAGAAACCAATGCTCCCATTGGGTCCCGAACATGCCAAAACCCTAAGATCGACTATCTATTTGCTAAATTTCGACATTCAAAGGTCCTATTTGGATTGCTTAAATCATTGATGATATCATCAGCTCGTAAATGCCCTTGGGAACCGCCCTTGAAATCCTATATAAGGAGGCCTTGGCCACATACTCAGTCTTGCCAATACCAATCTTGGGAGGTCAAGGAGTTGTGATTGTGAAGTAAGTACTCTCCAAGTTTTAATTCTAGTTCTTGTCTTGTTCCTTGTTTAGTCTTGTCTACTCTAGTTCTTAGACATCCTGTCTTGTCCTCTTGTAATATCATAGTATGAGATCTTGTCAAGTTATTTCTTGTATCTAGTTCATCTCCCTGAAGGGAGTTCTTGTAATCCTCATATCATGTTTCATACTTAGGATCCTTGGTTGTGGGATCTCATATATCATCTCTAGTCGAATTATCCATACCTATTAGTCACAGGTTATGGGATGTCCTGTATCAATCACATACTCTTGTATCATTTTCCCTATGTGGGTGTCTTCTACTCAGAAGTATATTTCCAAACTCTTGTCTAGTGTAGTTAAAGAGCACAATCTAGTGCTCCCTTCGCACACTTCATGATCCAAAATGGATAGTTTCCATGCAAAGAGACTATGGAAATATCATGAAAAATGGAACTTGGGATCTAGTGGATCGAGTCTCCAAGTGGAAATTCATTGGCACCAAGGAAATCAAAAAGCTAAAGTACAAAGTTGATGGTATTTTGGAAAAGTACAAAGCAAGACTTGTTGCATATGACTACTCACAACTTGAATGGATTGATGTTTCTGAATCATTTTCCCCAATTGGAAGGATGACTACTATCCAAGTAGTACTAGTTGTGGTTGTGCATAAACATTGGCTAGCCTAGCCTATCACATGGATGTCAAATCTGCATTCCTCAATTGAGACCTTGAGGAGGAGGTATATGTGTCTCAACCACTAGGTTTTGATGTTCTCCATTTATAGAAAATGGTATGCAAGCTGAAGAAGGCATTATATGGGCTGAAACAAGCCCCTTGGCCATGGTACCATCAGATACATAAGTATCTCTTGGATCTAGGTTTCAAAAGATGTGCTTGTGATGCTAACTTGTATGTTCTAAAGAGAGAAGAGAATTCAATTGTTCTTATATTCTATGTAGATGACATTGTGATTATTAGAAATGATGATGCTAATGATAGAGTTGGGTTTGATGCATTATTTCTTAGGCCTTGAAGTATGACAGGAACCAAGGAAAATTTTCATCTCTCAACAAATGTATTTGAGGGCATTCAACATAGGATTTCAAGGTGTATTCTACACCTATGGAGGTCAACACAAAATTACCTATTTAAAATACTTCACCTCTAGTGGATATTGGAAGATACAAGAAATTATTCGGAAGTCTCATTTACTTCTGCAATAGCAGACCAAACATATCATATGTTGTTGGAGTTGTTAGCAGGTTCTGTAATAAGCCTTGGCAAGCTCACTAGAAGGCAATCATGGAGATACTCAAGTATGTGAAAGGGACCACTCACTATAGTATTTGAAGCATCATCTTTGGTAGGATATTCTGATTTAGATTGGGTAGAGATATTGTACCAAAAAATCAATTTCTGGATATTGCTTTTCTATCGGACCTAAGATTCTCTTGGATTAGTAAGAAGCAACTGGTTGTAGCATTATCATCTACTAAAGTTTCATTCAAAGAAGAATGTGTTGGAGGATGTGAAGCAGTATGGTTGAGGAGGATACTATGGCACATAAGAATACAAGGACAAGAGGCTACAACATTGAAGTGTGACAACCAAAGTTGCATGTCCATTTCCAAGAATCCCATTAGCGAAAAAAATGAGCCTTGCATGGGCCTTTTAGATTAAGGAGTAATTAGGGATGGACCAATGAGAAGAGGGTGGTGGCCATAGTCTAGTCTCTTAATCACATAGAGTAGGCATAGGCTTCCCTTCTTTCTAAGTGGTCAAGCCTCCAAAAACCAAGGTCATCATTTTCAAGAGTTGGGATTTTGAAAGAATTTTATGACCCAATGTTATTCTCGCCTCTTTATAAATGCAAATCGGCTTTTGATTTCTTTGACTCAAAAGATGATCTATCTCTTCACGCTTGTCCCTTGGAACTCCTTTTTCTTTATTGATCCATATAGTTTGAATTCCTTGTGATCCTCTCAAGTTATCCTAGTGCGACAATGTTCATCTGTCAATGTGGATCCACCTATTGATCTCTCTATGGATTCAAGTTTTTGTGGATCAAATGGAAAAGAGAAAGAGAATGGAACAAGAAAGTTCATTATGTTTAGAAGAAGGCCTCATGAAGTAATTCACAAAATATTTCAATTCCTCAATTTAGATAGATAAGTGGATCTCGACATTATGAAGCATTTTTCTGGCTTAGAATGCTTAATATAGGTTATGAATGTGGAAGATCAAGAAGCTCAGAGAAATTTTCTTCAATTTACATAGTTAAGTCATGAAATATACCTTCTTTCACATTTGCAAATGATTAAGGATAATTCATCTGTAGAACATGTTTCATTTGAAGCTCACGTTGATCAAGGCATCTGATGTTGTAGGGCTACGTTAGAATTGCATTGAGCTTTCAACATTTGAGAATACTTAAGATCAAGGAGAGGCTTATCAAATCTACTTCCTAAAATTTGTTATGGAATAGCAAAGAAATGGTGTGTTGGTCTTCATGAAATTAGTTTGAGGATGAAATATTTTAGTTTGTATTATGATGCTATGACTACAGTTGGAAACTGACACTTAGATAAGATTGAAGAGAGGTGTATCCATCAAGGTTTGCTTCTTAAAACTTGTTATGGAATTACAGAAACAGGTTTTCTTGGTTATCATCAAATGATTTTGATGATAAGCTATTTTGGTTTGAATTGTGATATCATGCCTACAAATGGAACGTTACACTCATCAAAAATTACTCTATAGAGGAAAGATACTAAGGAAAAATGATAAATATGTGCAATATCCATATTTAACTACATTGTGGAAGGACGATTTAAAGAATGCACTATTTGAGTTAAAATAAGGATGGGTTAATGATGGATTTGTGCCACTTTGAAGAACATGGCAAAAGGGGCCATGATAGTATTAGAAAAGAATAATATTAAATTTCTTATCAAGGACCATCATGAAAGTCAAGATTTGGAAAGGATAAAATAAATGCATCATAAAGGTAAAGCACTCAAAGATCCAAAATTTTTGATGGTATGGATCAAATGAAGACATGTTTGCCTCATTTTCCCTAGCTTCCTAAGGATATTGGAGATGAAGTCCTTGGGTAGACACATTTGGTAGGCTCTTTGGTATACAAGAGAAATGTAAGTTCTAAGATATTTTTCACATATAATAATGTGCATAATGATCCAAACCTCACCATCAATATCCTTCATATATTTTTGTAATCATTTAAGGATCATCTATTTCCAACTTTTTATTTTCACCTTGATAACACCAGAAGAGAGAATAAGGATTCTATATATCTCCATCTTACAGTGAACTACCTCCTTGGTCCAATTCCAAGATTTGGAGAGTGCTGATGAAGTCTCTCTCTCCTAAGGGTTTGGTGAGGATGTCTACTCCATTTTCTTTAGTTGTACGATAGCTTATCTCGATGACCCCATCCTCTATCAACTCATGTACATAGTGATACTGAATTCCTATGTGCTTGGTTCATGCATGGAAAATAGCATTAGGGGAAAAAGTGAGCCTTGCATGGGCATTGTAAGGATCCCTAATTTTTAGGGATTAAAAATCTTAATCTATGGTTTTGGGAAGGCATGTGAAACCACCACGGTATTGTGGAATAAAATACTACTAGGAAAAAATTTGGAATCTCTTCTGGTGGGCATGAGTATTTTTGGCCTTTGGATCGTCCAAATCAAAGGCTTAGTGTAGATCTAACCTACGACTAGAGAGATAAAGCATGTGAACTTTTGGAGTGGGGACAATACTATGATCATCCTCTGTAAGAAATTGAGCCGTTAGATCACCAAAGATCTAATGGATGGCCGCATTTGGGGTGATTGATATGTGCAGTCCAATTGGAGACGTTAGATCATATGTATAATCTGATGAATAACATGTAAAGGTGCTTCTAGCTTGTGTGGGATCAATCCTAATGGTTGATTTTCAGCTATATCCGATGGCCAATATTTCAGGCACTCAAATTCTCATGGCATTGAAATCTCAATGTTCGATTAGGAAGCTTATTTGATGGCTCACGATAAATGAAGCATTCCTCATGATTGCTATGATGACAACCGTTTTATCTCAAGAAAATCCAAGGGTTCAAGTTCAAAGATAGCTTGACGTTTGTCATTTACCCTTGCCCTTTAGATCTTAGAGCAATCCAAGGGCTTATATTGAGTTTGGAGACTCTCAAAACCACTCTCTAAGTAAAACCACAAAATCCATAGTGTTGGATGTTGAGGAGTGATGCTTGATTATGATAAGTAATGACTATAAAGTTTGATAATTATATTTGATCATGTGTGACTATAATGATGTATGTTTATGATGTGTTATCATGGTCTTTCATCCTCTTGTTGTGAGGTTAAGATATGTGAGTATAATGTATGATAATGATTTGGGATTGTAGCCTATGATCACACCAGGATGAATAATAATGTTCATATATATAGGTGTACCTTTTTAGCTATCTAACTTTAGCATCTATACACGTATTTATCCATTCATCTCATGTGGGATTGTACTATGAGATTAGACCACCAAACCAATATAATCAGAAGATTCTTCAATTGAAAAAACTAAATCTTCTCATCATCAATATGCAATTTTTTTCACAAAGTTTGGGCCAAAACATCACTCTAATCTTTAAAGGAATTTCTTGATTGAGGTGGGGATAGTAGTTCATGGGCGTTTAAGGTCAAATGTGGCCTTAGAATGTTTGATTCCTAGTTTCAGCTTGCCTTTAAAGTAGGCGAACGATTGGATCTGGAAGATCAAATCTTTACAATGTGGGAGAAAAAGGAGGTCAAGGGGAAAATTCTAAAGAAGGCCAAGCTTAATCCTCATGTTGATACCAAGGGTAAGGGAGAAAGAAAAGGTAGGAGATGGTTGAACAACAAAGTAAGAGGAAGAATTAGAAACTGACCATCAACCATGGATTTGGGCCAAGTGATTAGACATCCATACATCTAGTAGGTAGGTCATGAGCCCAATTCTACTATCAATACAAAAATTGGTATCAAGGCCTAGGAAGTAGGCTTGGATAAGATGGATGGATTTCAAAAAGTTTTTGGGCATCCTAGAAAATGTGCTTAGGCGATCTTGTATCTATAAAGGTACAAAAATGTGTGTGGAACTTTAAGAACTTTTTTCACTAAAGATTAGTGTATGTCCCAATTTGTAGCTCTGATTGATATGTACAAGGTATTCTTGAAAAGTTCTTGTAATTTATTTACTTTAGGTAGAATGTGATTGAGCATTCAAGATGACTAGCATGAGTGAGAACTGTTGAAATGAAAAAGGACTACTCCTACTCTATTCACATGCACAAATCTAATGAGATATGGAGGAAGGAACAAAGATAACAAAACATGATGAATGAATTAAAATGGAAATGAACTTACAAAGATTGCTCTATGAGCATGGAGACTCCATGAGGAGTGGAAGCACACTCTTGGCAATGAGCTAGAGTGGAATGACTTGTGTGGAGTGAAGGGAGGCCTTGCTTATATGGAGTTTGGGAGAATTCCCTTGCATGTGGGATATATGGACTTGCATGTGAATGAAAGTAGCTTTGGACAAAGGGTGGAGCATGGAACTCTCAACACCCCCCCCCCTCCATGTGATGACCCTTTTGTTTTTAATATGGGGACTAGTGACATATGTGATCACTTAGTCCATTTGGTTTTTAGGATCCAAGGACATATGGGATCCTTGGACATAACTTGGACATATGGGATCCAAGTTTGGGACATATGGCATCCCTAGGATCTTGGGACATATGGGATCCCTAGACATGTTACAAGGGTTTACAAAATGGGGTAGATGGTGCTTATGTTGGTCCATTTGCGTCCTTTTGTTGTAGCATTTGAGATGGGATCGTCTCATGGAGTCTCAATTTGTTATTGTTGATGAATTCAATTATTATGACAATCTTCTTGAGATCTATTGATTGACTCCTTTGGTAGAGTCCTCCTTCTTCTTTCATTTCGGATATTGATGTAGAAGCCTTGTTCCTCCTTTCTTAGCATGTGAGATCCATTGTGGGGATCCTTGGGTATTGTTCCATGAGAGTATACATTTGGAGATACATATTTCATGAAGATGGAAAATGTTTTTCATGGCATTGGGAAGGTCCTACCTTGAGTACTACTCAAGGTGGTGTCTAATCCCTTACAAAGCTCCATAAAAATCCATGAGACAGTTGGTGGCATTTGAGAGATACATAATATGAGATATAGTCTGTGAGAGAGAATGTGTACATGGCTCATCCTTAAGATGTATGTACTCATCACAAGTGTCCCTTAACCAAACGCGAAAATTACAAACTTTTCTCTTCTACGTAAACTGAGAGTTTCATTTCGAATAGGGCTTTATGGGCAAGTGCCTGAATTTAAAGACCCATGATAATTTTTCTTATCGATGGCATGAATATAGACAAGAGTTTTTTTCCATCTGCTGATCGGATGCTGGTTAGGATACATTGCATGGAAGACGTCGTAGAATAGATGACATCATTGATTATGTCATTTTAGAGCCCTCAAGAAATCTATAGATGCGCGCAAATGAGAAATCGTGGGTGACCAGGAGAATCTGGGCTCTTCATGTGATTGAGTCTCCCTACGTGTGCAGTAGAGAACAGGGAAGCAGAGTTTTCTCTCCTTCTGGCTTCATTCAACTGGAGTCATTATGAAACCCTTGAATTTCTCCTACTGTAGATCGAGCCCTGGAACTCCTCCAGCCGCACATCTCTCTCTGAGTCATCCTTTTCGCATTCCAGCCACGCATTGCATCCTCTCGTGGAACTGCTGAACTCGAAGACACAGATCTAATCCAGTTCGGATTTGTTCGTATCCTGAGATCTGAAAATAGCGCCATGGCTGGGAGCTGTGGCAACTGGCTCCCTGTCACATTCTCTGTTGGTAGATGACCTCCAACGTCACTGTCATGTCTCTCTCAATCCCTTTGTCTCTGCGTGCAGGTCGGTCAATCTCTTTCGACCACTGCTCGTTACCCCTGAAGGAGTGGATGGACCTTGGATTCTTCAGCTATCTTGCACATTGGCACCAAGAGAACTACCTCATTCCAATCCCTCGGTTCTTTCTGTTTACAAGCAGTGCAACTGCTCCTCCCATCGATTCACCATAGAGAAACCTCCGACCTTCAGACCTTCTATGGCCTTCATAATCAATGCCGAAAACCGCATAGCCAGACTTTGCCAGCTTAATGCCTGTATCCTTCATAAAGACACCGCATTCCATTCCATATCCATGACAAATGAAGACAAGTGCTTTGGTCTTTGTGTGCCGTGGCAACCATCTGCAGGTGAAAAGCCTCGACCCCCTTGAGCTAAGTATGAACTCTGTCATACTCTCTAGCACATAGTGCATTGTTGGAGCCTGGAGGACTGCGAGCGCATTGTCTTCTCAGTTGTGCATATAGAGAACTTCCACATGTAGCAGCTAAGGACTCAAGATTTTATTTCTCTCTGTGATGAAAATGAGAACACACAGCCAGTGAGAACCTCTCTCTCTCTCTCTTCCATTCTGTTAATGAAGAAAAGCATGCACACTCATCTCTTTCTACAGTTTAACATGGAAGTAAGATGACTATTCACAGGTTTTCCCTTGTACACTTCTCATAAGACCCAAAAGAATCAGCCCATGAGAAGGATCTGCACCATAGTGCATCGTTAATCAACCATATAAAGTGGCTGACAGTCCAGCTTATTGGGTTCTCCTCTGAATATTGAGGATAAGAGTTGAAAGGCAAGTTTTATTGAAATGTAACTAAATACTAATCCAACTTTAAACAAAAAATGAGAGAGAGGTGATAAGCAAGATCAATAGAGAAAAAAAAATGGAATAGTGCTTAGAAGCACTTTATTAGAAAGATGTGAAAGGGAGGGAAGGAGGGATTAAGAATAACATAGACAACAATGATGAATAACTCAAAGAGAAAATGAACCTATGCTTTGATAGCATGTTGAAATGAAAAAGGACTACTCCTACTCTACTCACATGCAAAAATCTAACAAGTTATGGAGGGAGGAACAAAAGATAACAAAACATGATGAATGAATTAAGATGGAAATGAACTTACAAAGATTGCTCTATGAGCATGGAATGACGTGTGGAGTGAAGGGAGGCCTTGCTTATATGGATTTTGGGAGAATTCCCTTGCATGTGGGATATATGGACTTGCATGTGAATGAAAGTAGCTTTGGACAAAAGGGTGGAACATGGAACTCTCAACAAGAACAAGGTTCAAGATACTGAGGTTGAGAACGAGAGTTGAAGACACCAAGGGTGTGAATAACTAGGATCAAGACACCAAGGTTCAGAAAAAGGGTTCACGTTAGCAAGGTCACAAACAAGAAAGAATCAATAGACTATGTGAGGGTAAGGAAAACAAATCAAAGGAACTTACGGAGTTTGGGAGGTGCTCTCTAAATAAGTGATTCATTTGAACTCTTAAAACAAAAGATAATCTAAAAGCACTTTAAAGAAACTACTATGAGAGAGAGAGCGGGAAGATACCATGTATGCATCAAGGGACTATGAGCGTTTTAAGGCCCTAAATGTGAAAATGCCCCAATTCGTAATGAAATCAATTTTTGAGATTTCATTCTTTTCCGTACGGACTCGATTGTATTCATTGTAACCATCTAGAATATTTAAGGCCTATTCACGAAATTTGGAAATTATTCAAGTCCCATTTATAATAGTAGTGATGGTATTAACTTATAATTTCTATGTTATATTCTTGTTACAAAGATCAAGTCATGAATACATCTTCTTTTTGTTAAAATATTTTAAGTTTTCAATAGACCAAAAATAATATTAGTTGATGAACTTCTTTAAAAAACACCAAGGAGAATATGAATAAACAAAGAAAAGCATTCAGCCTTGAATTTTTTCAAAATATGAAGTCTGTTATTATCCAATTCAATAATAATAGGTCAATTATACACTATTTGATATATCAATAAATGCTCATAAAGTAAATATCATCCTAATATGACAAATCATCCTAACTTTATGAATTTAGAGCTCACAATTTAATATATTAAACAATAAATATATTCAATTTCGTCCCAGGTCACTTGTTCGGGTGGTTGGGCCACTCGCCTCTTGAGGCGGGGATGGTGCTTCAACCCCCATCAACACATGTAAGGGACATGTTTAACATGAAAAGTTGTATCTTGTTGCTGATGTGCCACCGTTTGTCCTTCTTCGCGATAGTTGTGATCGCAATTTAACCCAGCTATGTAAACCCTTATTCTTGTGGGATAAGGTGGGTCCCACAGATACTATGCCCTTCCTTATACAGTAGGCCCGGAGGAGTAGGCCTCGGCTGAACCTCCATTTAAAAAAAAAAGCAACCACATGAATTTAGATCTAGTTTAACAATACTTAATAATATGCAATTTGACATACTAATAATTGTTCATTTAAGTGAATGATATGAAAATTATGTCAATACTATGTTGTTTAAAAACTGAAAAGATTATTTCATATAATTTTATAATAAATCTATCATACTAATTTAGAGCTTTGAAAAACAATCGAATTCAGTAATAACTTGAATATATGCAATTTAGGCTACCAATAATTTTTCACTTGGTTGAATAGTCCCAAAAATATGTGGTGTTTAAAAACACCAATAAAATACATGATTTTCAAATATTTTAAAATCATTTATATCGTTTCTTAATATATTGTTCAAGTACATAATATGTTTCTCTATCACAAGGTCTCTGATTTACAATTGTATTGCATGTATAAGAACTTCTGTTCTTTGAGCGAATCCATCCATAAAGCCAAGGAATCATTGTTTTGGATAAAAAGTTTTCCAACTCCTCCGATGATTGCCTCCACAGCTTCGGTAGAATTACATAAGTGCCTTTCATATTCCAAATCACATGATATAATGTATCATAAAAAATAATGGTATTATTTCCATCCAAATGTGGAAAAATTTTCCAAATTGTATCCAAGTTTTTATGATGCACAAACTTATATCGGATACGGATATCAGTTTTTTGGCATGCACCCTGACCTGCTATAATATGAAATCTTTGATGGTGTTTTGGAAAACATACTGCAAGTGTTCTTTGAGCTATCGACAGTCTTTCTGTGGTCCAAATCCACACTTCAAAAAGATCCATACAAAAATCCAAGAAATATAATGCATCCTTGCGAACGTAATGTGCAATTCTTGTGTTCTCTTCAATAAAATTCATATGGTTTTGCAAAGATTCAAGTAATAGATCACCCCTTTCCTTATCAATTGTCTTGAGCAAAATGCCATTCATTTCCAGTATCAATACCCTTCTTTCATCTCTTGGGAATGAAGAAAATCCTTGCTTTCTTGATGAAGATTCATATATGTGTGAAGACCAGCAAGACATCAATGCCAACCTTTTGTTTTCTTTGTAGTTTATATGCAAATCAGCATTTTGTTCTGCAAAAAAATTTGAAGTTAATTAGATTTATATAAAAATCAACTAAATTGTTTTACATTCTATATTACTTCATAATTACAGTAATTAAAGATATCTTTAATTAAGCCATTATCATTTCTCTCAATATTCAAGACTTATAATGAATTAAAATTGATAATACATAAGAAAATATAAGAAAATTGATTTAAATGCATGATTTTATATTCATGGGATTGGGATTCCAATTTCCTTTTATAGTTTTTCTTACAATCAATATAATCAAAAGTAGACTAAGCCTAGAAAAAACTTCATACATACACATATATATATATATATATATATATATATATATATATATATATATATATATATATATATATATATATATATATATATATATATATATATATATATATATATATATATATATATATATATATATGTATGTATGTATGTATGTATGTATGTATGTATGTATGTATGTATGTATGTATGTATGTATGTATGTATGTATGTATGTATGTATGTATGTATACAAGAAAAACAATCTTTCATGAAACAAGGAAACTAACATTTAAAAAATGGGTTATCTTCAAACCAATCAAAAGATCTTGAGATAAATTTAATCATCCACCTTGCCGTCAACGTTTTTCTTTATCCTGCAAAAGAGAAGTTTTATAAATATTTGACTGTAGATATTAAAAGAAACATAAATATTGTATGAAGAATTTCTTTACCTATTAAATTAAGGTATGCCTTTTGTAACCTTTTTATGTATGCTTTTGCTGCAACTCCACTTATGAAACGACTTTGTCAATAGCCCAACCTTGTAGCATACACTATTGCATGATTTTCTCTCATGCTTTTATTTTTGTAGCACATTTGTAACAATTTTAGCTGCTCTTTATTTAAAAGTGGAACACCAAATGTTGAAACCACTATTGCTAGATCTCCCTTTTCGATTTCCTTGCAATTCAATGGAACCTCTAGCTTTGTCGATGCTATTGTTGTATGTTCCTTTTCAATGTTGTTGCAAATCAATGGAACATCTAGCTTTTTCTCACTATTATTATGTACTTCATAGTCATCAAAAGAAGATACTCTCAAGTTATCTGAATGATCATTTGAATGATCATTTGGTTCACTCAAGATATCATGGTCTAACATAGACGATGAATTCTCCATTGCAAGTTGAAACATAGGAAATATAAGATGTTCTTTGATGATATGTGGTTGTCTGATTCGATTGAGCAAAATATCATCTCTTTGGATGAAGCTCAAAACATAGGGTAGAAGATCACTCGATACTGAATGATCATGTCTTGCTTGATAAGGGGTAATGTCGATGCAATTTTCTATTGGGATAGAACCTTTGAAGAAACTATCATTAATGATAAGTTGATCTGGTTTATATATTTCTTCAATGTGATCCATATAATAATCTTCTTGACTCCTCACCATAAAAAAAGAATATCTTTTTTTTGTATGTTTCTCAATGAATATCACATTGTTCAAAATATTATTTTTAAATGTGGATGACCAAACACCAACATGTTGAAGAATAGAATCTAAAAATTCAAAACATCTCTAACTTATAAATATTCTTTCGTCATCAATATTTTAATGATTTTTGACATAATCTTTCTCTGATCTGTTCCATCTTATATCTTTGCTGAACAAAAGGGCATTTAGATCGAGAACGAGAAAATTGTTCCTTATATGAAGTGGATGATAGATATTCTCTGCATATATCAAACAATGAGGATAATAAATACACAATAACTAAAAAGAATGTGTTAAGATAACTTATTGATATATCTTCAATAAATGAGTTATAAATTGAATAAAATAATCATAATATTAGACAATATACCTGGTAAAATCCAAAAAGGCCTAGCATGTTGTTTCTCCATAACATTGGATAGCTTATTTGGTGTTTGAAAAGAGCTTTGCTCATGTACAGTACTCGTTTCATCCTCGAAATGGCCAATAAGCTTTCCAATACCATCATCACTTATGAAATGTTTATTTTTGTTAACATCTATAATAAAAAGAAATCCAAAAGATATATATGAATAATCAATACAATATGCAGACATATCAATACTTATTTTCTCAATTAATTTCTCTTTATGATAAAAATCTATCTATTAATTTCTCTATCTATCTATGAATTTCTCTTTCTAAACACTTATAATTAATTTCTCTATGCATCTACGTCAAACAATAAGCTTTCGATTTTAAAAACTGCACAAGCACAGTTCAATATTTGCATCTTAACCGTACATTTCGAAATTGTATTTAATCAAATGCATCATAATCTTAAAAACAATATGTTTTAGATTTTTTCAAACAAAAGAGTCATAAATTTGTGTGTGTCCTGCTATATGAATATGTGTGTGTGTCTATGCATATGAATCTATGCATCAGACAATAATTATTAAATTACTTGAATAGACAAGAGATGTCTAATTTTAGCTCACAAGCATATGATATTAACAATAAATAAAAAGATTTAAATATAATTGATTCACATCACTTTATTCAACAAGCTAATATATTCAAAATAAAAATCTATTGTTCAAGAAATGCAATCATCACTAGCATATAAAGAAAAATATACTTTGAAAATTATGGTATTCATTACATTACACGGAATCAATATTTTCTCAAGCTGCTTTTTCTTCTCATACATTTGAAGTACCTGCAGTATCTTCATCCATTGTAACAATATGTTCATCGGTTTCTGTATCATCCTGATTACTTTCTGATTCTTCTCCACTAGGTTGTACATCAATCTCAGCATCAACATTCTCGAACACATTTGTATTATCTGTATCTTGATTCTTGATATCTGTATCTTGATTACTGATATCACACCATTGATGCAAAGAAGGGTCATTCTCAAAAACTGAAGAGCAAATTGATTCTAATTGTTTTTCTTCAACGTCTAAACATATACCAAAACATCTGCGTTTTTTAGATAAACTTCTTTGAAGAACAACTCCTCGGCAATACAACTCTATAACATAGCTGTCTTCACGAGCAAATCTGTTGATGAAATCATCAATGAAATTTTTTTCTATGAATTCATCGAGACCTTTATGAGCAAAAATATTTAGATTTGCTTGATCTATTCTATCAATCATCTGATAATTATCCTCTTTGCTAATGTACATAAGCACTATTGCAAAATCCATCTCTCCTTTGATGGAAGGATTACTACTCTGAATGGCTCCAATTTTGAAAGTCATTTTTGTAGGTGTATGTTGAACTCCTTCCACAAGCATATGGACATAGAGGAAATCAATAAAAGATACTAGAACATATTCTGTCTCGGAATTCATCCCATTGAGTGCAAAAATCAATCTGGAGAAGAACGTTGCTGAAATGCATTCCCGACTATGTAAACTATACAGTTCTGAATCAAACCTAAAGAAAACAATATTGAATGGAAGAACTTGCTCTGCACAATAACTTTCCACCTTGTTCAAATCAAAACCAAATCCATAGATTGACCATGGAATAACATTTGTTGTGGTTTTTATTCCCATTGCAACTCTATACAAATGACTCAACTAAGTTATGGCAGCCTTTGGTAAAGGAGGAGACTTCTTTGCCCTGTTTAATGAGTCTTTCACAAATGTTTCACTATAACTTTTAATTTTTTCATATTGTATATTTGTGATATTGTATTTCTCACAGAGCTTTTCCCAAGTCAAAACCTCTACTGTTAAATCAATAAAAAATGCAATTATAGCATTTTTCAAGACACGATCTGTCTTTAATCTCCATGCCATTTCTTCCATGTCAACCATGTGCTTCAATGATTTTGCCTTTTTTAACAAAATTTTCTTCTCTAAAATTGCCTTTTGAATTTCTAAAATTTCTTTATTGTCTAAAC
>CM035427.1:76858662-76926162 GCA_020310875.1 Ceratopteris richardii | reverse complement strand
CAATGAGAGCTTATGCGACAAGAACTTCAAGAAACTCAACAAGTTGTACAAGAATGTGATGCTATGCTCCAACAAGCACAAAGTGATGATGGTAGCTTAATCAAAGTGGTGGAAGCTATTATCACTACACAAGGAGAAGGTGAGCTTCAAATGAAACATGTTCTACTGATGAATTATCCTTAATCATTTGCAAATGTGAAAGATGGTATATTTCATGACTTAACTATGTAAATTCAAGAAAATTTCTTTGAGCTTCTTGATCTTCCACATTCATAATCTATACAAGCATTCTTAGCCAGAAAAATGCTTCATAATGTCGAAATCCACTTATCTATCTAAATTGAGGAATTGAAATATTTTGTGACTTACTTCATGAGGCCTTCCTCTAAATATAATGAACTTTCTTGTTCCATTCTCTTTCTCTTTTCCATTTCACCCACAAAAACTTGAATCCATAGAGAGATCAATAGGTGGATCCACATTGACAGATGAACATTATCGCACTAGGATAACTTAAGAGGATCACTAGAGAACACTAAATCATTCCAATCTTCACAAATGTCTCAAATTATGTTTGTTTTTTCTTTAAAAAGGATCAATTAAAAACAAGGAATTCAAACTATATGGATCAATAAAGAAAAAGGAGTTCCAAGGGACAAGCGTGAAGAGATAGATCATCTTTTGAGTCAAAGAAATGGAAAGCCGATTTGCATTTATAAAGAGGCGAGAATAACATTGGGCCATAAAATTCTTTCAAAATCTCAACACTTGAAAATGATGACCTTGGATAGTGTTGGATGTTGAGGAGTGATGCTTGATTATGATAAGTAATGACTATAAAGTTTGACAATTATATTTGATCATGTATGACTATAATGATGTATGATTACGATGTGTTATCATGGTCTTTCATCCTCTTGTTGTGAGGTTAAGATATGTGAGTATAATGTATGATAATTATTTAGGATTGTAGTCTATGATCACACCAGGATGAATAATAATGATCATATATATAGGTGTACCTTTTTGGCTATCTAACTTCTGCATCTATACACGTATTTATCCATTCATCTCATGTGGGATCCTACTATGAGATTAGACCACCAAACCAATATAATCAGAACAATTCTTCAATTGAAAGAACTAAATCTTCTCATCATCAATATGCAATTTTTTTCACAAATTTTGGGCCAAAACATCACTCTAATCTTTGAAGGAAGTTCTTGATTGAGGTGGGGATAGTAGTTCATGGGAGTTTAAGGTCATATGTGGCCTTAGAATGTTTGATTCCTAGTTTCAACTTGCCTTTAAAGTAGGCGAACGATTAGATCTGGAAGATCAAATCTTTACATTGTGGGAGAAGAAGGAGGTCAAGGGGAAAATTCTAAAGAAGGCCAAGCTTAATCCTCATGTTGATACCAAGGGTAAGGGAGAAAGAAAATGTAGGAGATGGTTGAACAACAAAGTAAGAGGAAGAATTAGAAACTGACCATCAACCATGGATTTGGGCCAAGTGGTTAGACCTCCATACATCTAGTAGGTAGGTCATGAGCCCAATTCTACTATCAATACAAAAACTGGTATCAAGGCCTAGGAAGTAGGCCTGGGTAAGATGGATGGATTTCAAAAAGTTTTTGGGCACCCTAGAAAATGTGCTTAGGCAATCTTGTATCTATAAAGGTACAAAAATGTGTGTGGCACTTTAAGAAATTTTTCCACTAAAGATTGGTGTATATCCCAATTTGTACCTCTCATTGATATGTACAAGGTATTCTTGAAAAGTTCTTGTAGTTTATTTACTTTGGGTAGGATGTGATTGAGCATTCAAGATGACTAGCATGAGTGAGAAGAAGGTTCAAGACATTGAGGTTGAGAACGAGAGTTCAAGACACCAAGGGTGTGAATAAGTAGGATCAAGACACCAAGGTTCAAAAAAAGGGTTCACGTTAGCAAGGTTACAAACAAGAAAGAATCAATGGAATATGTGAGGGTAAAGAAAACAAATCAGGAACTTACGGGGTTTGGGAGGTGCTCTTTAAATAAGTGATTAGATCTCGAAGATCAAATCTTTACAATGTGGGAGAAGAAGGAGGTCAAGGGGCCAAGCTTAATCCTCATGTTGATACCAAGGGTAAGGGAGAAAGAAAAGGTAGGAGATGGTTGAACAACAAAGTAAGAGGAAGAATTAGAAACTGACCATCAACCATGGATTTGGGCCAAGTGGTTAGACCTCCATACATCTAGTAGGTAGGTCATGAGCCCAATTCTACTATCAATACAAAAACTGGTATCAAGGCCTAGGAAGTAGGCCTGGGTAAGATGGATGGATTTCAAAAAGTTTTTGGGCACCCTAGAAAATGTGCTTAGGCAATCTTGTATCTATAAAGGTACAAAAATGTGTGTGGCACTTCAAGAAATTTTTCCACTAAAGATTGGTGTATATCCCAATTTGTACCTCTCATTGATATGTACAAGGTATTCTTGAAAAGTTCTTGTAATTTATTTACTTTGGGTAGGATGTGATTGAGCATTCAAGATCATGCTATGACTAGCATGAGTGAGAACAAGGTTCAAGACACTGAGGTTGAGAACGAGAGTTCAAGACACCAAGGGTGTGAATAAGTAGGATCAAGACACCAAGGTTCAAAAAAAGGGTTCACGTTAGCAAGGTTACAAACAAGAAAGAATCAATAGAATATGTGAGGGTAAAGAAAACAAATCAAAGGAACTTACGGGGTTTGGGAGGTGCTCTTTAAATAAGTGATTCATTTGAACTCTCAAAACAAAAGATAATCTAAAACCACTTTAAAGAAACTACTATGAGAGAGAGAAAGAGAGGGGGAAGATACCATGTATGCATCAAGGTACTATGAGCGTTTCAAAGCCCTAAATGTGAAAATGCCCCAATTTGTAATGAAATCAATTTTTGAGATTTCATTCTTTTCCATACGGACTCGATTGTATTCATTGTAACCATCTAGAATATTTGAATACTTCCCCTATTTCCCGCATTGTAAAGTCCCCCCAAAAGTGAAATGAGATGATGCCATCATCATTCGGATCATCATGTGTGTTGGGATCTACCACGTTTGCTTGATCTTCCATCACTTGAGGGATATTTTGAGTCTTCCTTTGCTCAAAAAAGCATGATGAGCATACATCCTTAGAAAATTGTACATAGGCATTATGAACCAAATGATCTTGATATCATCATATGGTAGTTGAGACATCAATGAGACAAACGTAAAAAACAGAGGTCTTATCTATAGTTTAAAAGGTGTGTTTCCGCATCATCTAGCAAAGAATCAGCCGTTGAAGGGAAGTTAGGTAGGAAGAAATAGGAAATTCCTTTGGATATGCTCTATATATGCAATTATATAATCAATGGGCAGACGCTCAACACGATTTTTAATGAATTTTGATCTCAAATGATCTTTTAAATCACTCGTCAAAATAACATCGCATGCTGCTACATTCGTTTGTTGGGTTCTCGTTTGTTGCACTCTAAATGCTTAAATTGTTGTTAGCTACCTTTAGCGTATAGAAAACAATGTACAGACGTGTATTTTATTTTATTAAAAGCATAATTTAAATGTATCGAGATCTTTAAACCATTTGTGAACATATGGATTTTGTGAACATCATCATTATTTCGTGAAACATATCGATCTTGTGAACATTATCATAAGAAGGAATGTTTGGACATGAACATAGGGATCCTCAGAGGACTCCCCTTGGAATAAGTGTTTGGGATCCTTAGAAATATCCAAAAAGTAAGGCGAGTTATTAGTACCAAGAGTCCCTTTTTTTATCATTTAACTCTTCTTTCATTATCAAGAACATAGGGATCCTCAGACTCCCCTTGGAATTAGTGTTTGGGATCCTTAGAAATATCCAAAAAGTAAGGCGAGTTATTAGTACCAAGAGTCCCTTTTTTTATCATTTAACTCTTCTTTCATTATGAAGTTGCTATGATAATACTTGAAATTCAAACTATAGAGAATGCTTCTTAAGTAAGGAATTTAATTTCTCTAAAAGAGCCACTCTTTATTTTATAATCCATCGATAGTATAGTATACCTTTGTTGTATTTTATGGAATCATGGAAGTTTGGATGAATTAATGTTTTAAATGTCTAGAAGGTTTTAATGTGCTTGTGTTTGATCTAGCAGGTGAAGAAGCATGAGGCGTGGACACAATTGGATGCGCATAAATAAATAAATAAATTCGAAGACTAAATCAAAGACTTCTAGAATAGTTATATTTAGGTTTATCTTCTTGTAAAAGTAGTGGTTTGCTTTAGAAAGCGATGCCTTTTGTAAATAAAGTAGTTTTTCCTAAAAGACACTTCTAAAAGCAATGGCCCTCATGTAACTTCTATTTTCAGGACGTAATAGAAATAAACCTATAAATATGTGTACTCTGAGAGACTCGTCCATCAGAGTACACGGGGGGAGATTGCACCCAATATCGGGTTGATTGTTTCTCTGTTTCTGATTCCTGTTTCATCTTCTTTCTGCCTCTATGTGTGTGTGTGCTGAAGGTCCTGATAACAGTGGTATCAGATCCTGGCACGTATCACTTCAGAGGGGTTTGTTTGCATTCTCTGTTCGCGATCTGCATCCACTCTGTTTGCGTTCTATGTTTGCGATAGTAATCCGAATCCAAATCCACGTCCGCATTCACATCCGTGTCTGTGTCCATGTTTGCTTTTGCTTCTGCTTCTGTCTCTGTCTCTGTTCCAGTTCCAGAACCAGAACCAGAACCTATGTTTATACCTACGTTTACTCCTTCGCAAGGCAAAGAACTTAGGCAATACATTGGCAACATTGGCACCCAAGGCTCCCTTGGCAGCTGTTGGCTACGCACGAGGCAATTTGAATTTTGAATGGCAATAGAGAGTTTTTAGATTCCCTAAGGTAGGAGGATTTGAACCCATAACCTCCTACTTACAAGGGAAGTACTTTAACCACTACTTCATCTCTTTGAGTTATCACTCTATTTCCCATTTGTCATTCACCTCTCTCTTCCTTTTAGGATTTTTTCAATTCACCTTTACCTGGGATCACACTCGAGCAAGAATTAGAGCTTATGCGACAATAACTTCAAGCAACTCAACAAGTTGTACAAGAACGCGATGATCGTAGCAAAGAATCAGCCATTGAAGGGAAGGTGTGTTTTCGCATCATCTAGCAAAGAATCAGCCGTTGAAGGGAAGTTAGGAAGAAATAAGAAATTCCTTTGGTGACATCAATGATCATACTTGGGAACGTGCAGAAAACCTTCAAAGAGCACCAATCAAGGTTCGAGAATTCCATATAAAAAATCCAATGAAGCCGAGACCAGAGAGCGTGACAGCTCCTCGTGGAACTCGTCGCTTGAGGGGGAGGTAATGTCATGGACAAAGGAAACCATCTTGAATCTCAGATTCCATGTGAATCCTATATCTCATTATTGGTTCAGAATTTGGGGAAACTAATCCTTCCATTACATCTGAAACATCCCAAAATCGTAAGATGGATTGTCTTCTTGCTTGATTCTGACATCCAGAGACCATGCTTCGAATTGATGACATCATCAATTTGTAACCGCCTAGAACCGCCCTTGGAAAACATTTATAAGGAGGGATTGGCCACATTCATAATCAGTCTTGCCAATACCAGTCTTGGGAGCTCAAGGAGTCGTGACCGCCAAGTAAGTACTCTCCAAGTTCCAATTACTGTTCTTGTCTTGTTACTTGTATCCTGGACATCTTGTCTTGTTCTCTTGTAATCTCATAGTACGAGATCCTATCGAGTTCTTTCTTGTATCTAGTTCATCTTCCAGAAGGGAGTTCTTGTGATCTAGATATCTTGTTTCATACTTACGATCCCGGGTTGTGGGATCTCTTGTATCATCTCTAGTCGAGTTGTTCATACCTATCAGTCCCGGGTTGTGGGACGTCTTGTATCAATCACGTATTCTTGTGTCATTTCCCCTTCGTGGGTGATCTTGTAATCAGAAGTGTATTTCCAAAATCTTGTCTACTGTAGTCAAAGAGCACAATCTAGTGCTCCCATGACAACGCCTTTTGTAAATAAAGTAGTTTTTCCTAAAAGACGCTTCTAAAAGCAACGGCCCTCATGTAACTTCTATTTTCAGGAAGTAATAGAAATAAACCTATAAATACGTGTACTCTGAGAGACTCGTCCATCAGAGTACACCAAGGGAGATTGCACCCAATATCGCGTCGATTGTTTCTCTGTTTCTGATTCCTGTTTCATCTTCTTTCTGCCTCTATGTGTGCGTACGCTGAAGGTCCTGATAACAACCTTAAGTTTTAATAGTGAGAATTGTGATTTTAAAATCATCACATGGCACTAGATACTCTCTTCCCAAGCATGTACAAGAAAATATCCATTGGACATAACAATACTGAACACACAGGGCCCAAGCATCAGTATGAGCACTGAAGGAAGCAAAAAAAACTCTACCACTACTTGGAAGAAAAAAAATGCACCACCACAAAATGCCCAAAGGGGTATAAAAGATGTACCAAAAATAGAGCAAATTTGCACCAAAGATTCAAATACTTCAAAGGCCATCTCAATTCCTCCTCTTGCATACCCAATGATATGCTTCACACATGGATGACTCAATCCCATCGTGGTCAACAAAGTGTTTATACTCTTGCTCCAAACATAGTAAAGTGAGTGGAGTTCAGAAGGAAGTTTCTTTATGTTCCTAACTTATATACTACAAGACAATTGAAGGGGATGTAAAACTACTTGAACAATTTAACACACACTCTGCTCACAAATCATCACAATAATATAACAATATCACCAACCAAATAATCAATTACACTAGTCTACCATCTCTTGTCTATATACCTAACTATGTATCCATAACTTGGATCAACTTCAATATATAGATCGATTGATTTTTGTATGGTTGCAACCATCCACCTTCTACAAACATTCAACAAACCCAATTAAGTAATTTAATTTGAAATTATTGTAGACAAAAAAAAGTCCTTTTTATTTCAAACACATTTTTTTGTGCATTATGAGTGTCGAATTGGGTTTTATGATTGTTCTTAATGTAATCTTGGCCCAAATGCTTTCCATTCAAAAATCAGCATGTATGAAAAGTGGGCCCTCTACTTTGAAATGACAAGGTGCATCCAAAAGAAGTCGTGTTGTTGGATCGACTGTTCACTTCTGAATTGGAACCACTAGATTGATAGTTACTTTTATTTGGGTAATTATTTCCCAAACTCTTATTCCTTCCACTTAGAGCACCATTTCTATTTTCATAAATTCTTTTTTGTTGCACCCCACTTATTAAGGTGGTCCAATGGTTTGATCCATGATTAATTTGGTGTTTGATGACCTCCCTGGCTTCATAACATGTTGAAGGCTTCTTGCTCATTAGCTAAAACCATACAAGAATCCAACTCAGAGTTCCTTCTACCAAGTCACCTTCTTGTGCCTTGAGTAAATACGATTGATATTCATTTAAATACTCAATGATCTTGCTCTTTCTTTCAAGTAGTCTCAATTCTTCATTTCTTTGTACATATGATTTCTACATGTAGTTCTTCAGCTAAATCCAAGAGAAGGTGCTATCAACCTTCTCAATTATTAGACACCATGTGTAGACTTCCCCTTCTACTATCGAATCATGAAAAAAAATAAATCCTCTTGCATCCAAGAGTCATTAAAAAAGCTTTTTCACTGTCAAATACTTTCTACAAAAAATCCATGAGTCATCTTGGTCTAGATGCAAGGCTGGTTTGATTGGTTGTATGTTATCTAAGGGTTCAATTAGGTGTAGAGGTGGCACTATGGCATGCCTGATAGCATTATGAAAGTTAACCTCTACAAGTTTTGTTAGTAGATCCTCAAGGCAAGCATTGTGAGTTGCATCAATGTCTATTCCCATGGGCTAGCCAAAAAGGTTTGTGTACGGAGGACCCTCACCAAGGTCATGGTGAGATGGCCTCTAGTCATCTCCCTCTTCCATGCTTGAGGGAGTGAAGAAGTACGTTTGGTTCTGCCCAACATGAACAATGTGTTCCAAATGTTATTGGTATCTAATACAACCATGTGGCTTCCAAGAATCTATCCTTCCTCGTTTTCATGATGCATCATAGTGCATTTGAGTTGAGAAAGGACTCCTCAAAAGCTGATTATTGGGTGTAGGATGGTAGCTCCGATGATGAGCTGATGGGATAGATTGAGAGGAGACACAACTCTGATAATAAGAAGTATGAACACACATCAAGGAAGAGCTTTGGAAGCTCCTCAACTCTAAAGGGGAATACGTAGAGGCATGATCACTCAGTACTTGCAATAGTGCCATGTACAAGTATAGACGAGAGACAAGATTGGAAACCAAAATCATAGATTATATTGCCAAATCCGATGTAAGCTATGAGCATTATAGAATGAGATGGGGGCATGTACCAAATACGAGGGGCTACAAGAAAGATTTCTAGAAGGAAAAGAAGATGCATTCAAAGTGAATGTTTTATGGGATCCTCCTCATGCTTACCCCAATTTAGTGCCACATTGTAAACTTCCCGAACATCCTAACCCCCTGCATAATAATAGAGACCATTGTGCAAAACAGAAGTGAGAGGAGCCAAGGAGGAGGATGAGATGCCCCCATGGTAGGCAAAGCGGCCCCAAGCTACATGGAAGGTGTCCCAATGTGCCCAAAGCTGTATTCAAGGTGCCCCAAGTTATCCCCAAGGATCCCTCCTGGTAAGAAGCACTAAAAATTCTCATTGATCGACCATTCTCTGCATGCCATGTGGATGCTCCAATTCACATCACGGCAGAACCCTTCGTTTCCCTCATGCCACATCACAAAATTATTCCCTCAAAAATGTGGCGACCCCTATGCTGCAGCTCCATGAAGAGGAGGAAAATTAGCATTCGTTTCAAAGTATAAAGTTTAAAAATTTATATTGTGAACATTTCTTTTCTATCTTGTCCCCCTCTTGCATTCACACGAGATGGAGGCACCGAAATATGTGTGCCGCTGTTACACCCATATATCGGGATAGATGGGATGCTGAGGTATTTAAATCTTTTCATTTCCGAGTGAAAGTTGAGCTTTTTGTTTTTTTTGTGTGTGTGTTTTCCACTTGCTCCTACGTGAAAAAGCGCCTTAGTTCCTCTCTAATCAAAACTATGCTTCGTTGTACTTTTTCACCTGGAAGAAAGTGTTGCATTCTCTCTTTCTCCATTGGTTTCCTGGCTTCCTCTCTTTGATGACAGAGCTAACATGCATTTTGTGAAATGGGCAGTTTTCGTTTGTTTGTTTTCCGTCTCTGATATTGCTATCGTTCCTGTTGTATCACTGGGTTAGACTGCAAGTAAAGGATTTGGGCAGGAGGAGATGGCAGCTTCTACAAATAGAGTGCAAACCATTTTCGGTACATGCTTCACCAAGGAGCTCTGTAGATGTTCTGCTGTGTATATTCTTCTTCTACTTGAACTAAATTTAAGCTCTGTATAATCTGACGTTTTGATGTTGTAGAAAAAAATCCTTCATTAAAGCATTTACCATTGCATGTTCTGCTGTGTATATTCTTCTTCTACTTGAAATAAATTTAAGCTCTGTAAAATCTGACGTTTTGATGTTGTAGAAAAAAATCCTTCATTAGAGCATTGACTATTTCAGCAACCATTTAATTCAATAATGCTTTTTTTTTTCGTAACGGAAGTTTAGCCGACTCCTATTCTCTCATGATTTAATTAATAAAAGAACTCACTAAAGGGGCAAAGCGCTCATGGATCCCTCTTATCCCACAGAACAAGGGAAGGATTGGACAAGGTTCAGCAGCAGCAGCAAAGTTTAAGAGCAAGTTGTACGGGGAACAACAAAGCTTTATATCATGTTACAGAGGAGGTCGATGACGTTTTCATCACCCACATGTGCCGTCCATTTACTTTTCAGCTTGATAGTCAACTTGATATTTTCCAGGACGAAGATCCTACGATGTCTGAAAGAAGGGATTTCTTAAAATAACATATTCTTCTGACAAAGAAAGCAAAGGACTTAAGAATTGATCATTCTTTCAGAGCTTTGCTAATATGGAGGCGAAGTCTTCTTGATATAGATGGTGAAATATGGAACAAAGTTATTGTAGCAGATCTACTGCCTTTTGATGAGTCAGACGAAGGACATCCGAAGATTAAGCTCCTGACCAATCTGTCCTACAGTCCTTACTCTAAACTGCTACAACAGGTTTTTCATGGATGGAAAATGAAGTTTGATTTTTCACAAAGATAAGATAAGATTTCAATGAAGGTCATAAAATCCAGATAAAGGAGAAAGGGAGGAAATAGCTTTTCAAAATGAAACGAACGTTCGAGCTGGATAATTATAAACAAAAACATGATGGGATAAGCAAGAAGAATGAATAAAATATAGAAAACATACCTAATATGCATAATGTCAGAGATGAACAAGATCCATCTAGGAGTATGGAGTGTGATAACTTGTATGGAAGCCTCTATGTGAATGAACTAGAGGAGCAGAGAGGCCCACCATATATAATAGACTGTACAACTCTTTGTACACTCCCACACGACATTACACATTTGATAAAGACACTCATGAATATGAGTTGTAAGAAAGGGGCGATTTACAAGAAACTTAAGGGTAAAGCTTGGATGTCTTAAAAACAGACACAAGACCAGTGAGACAAGGCTAGAAGTTCAGATGTCAAGATGACCTTGAAGAGAATGTGGAAACAGTTCTGCATGGTCTCATACCGTAGATGACATACGTAAAGACTATAAAAACTGTTAAAAGATCACAGAACAGGGCACAAATCAAAATATAGCCTCTCAGGAATAAAAAGCTGTTGCTTCAGGAGATCAAGAGATCATAAGAAGAAGAAGGAATGTCTCGGTTGAAAGCCTCGTATATAACAAACTCTTAATGTACATGCAGAGCTGTAAATATCATTTACAAGCTGGCAAAAATTGTCATCGTGTATTTGGGAAAAGAAAATGATGTGTTAAAAGATGATTTGAAGGCGAGGCTAATGTCTGTACATTTGCAACTGGAACGTGAAGTGATCTCTCAGATTTCACTCAACATGGGAAACGAGATCTCATCAGTGGTGATGAAACACAAAACCTCCAGAGATTGTCTGTTTCTATCCTGATTGCATCTGCGATATCATTTTATCACCTAGAGCATACTTGAATTATATCTTCAAAGACTTCTGTGGGCATGCTTATAGACCTTGCTTTGAGTCTTTTATAACCTTCTCCACGTTCTGTTAACTTCGATGTACCCAAAATCACAGCTTCTATGATGAATGACGGTACATATCTAGGAAGGCTATTCTGCTTCTTAGCAAATTCCTGTAAATATTATCCACGTGAAATTCTAGTGTATGGACGCCTTGCTGAAGGTCCACAAGCAGAGTTTGTAGCACCTTGGCACTCTCTTTCACCTTCAAAATCTGAATTTGTTTCTCACAAGATGAGTTGCCATGCAACGTTTTCTGTAAGATGTTCTGAAAATCACGAACTGCCATATCGACCATATCAAGTTCCTCCAACAAGGCTTTGGAATCCCTGGAGTTACTTTTCTCGATTTGCTCCTTCATTCTGTGCTGTAAGCTGATTAGTGAAAAGGACCATGGTGAGTGCCCATTTCCTCTTATTGATGAGGGAGCACGTTTTAGCTTGAAAGAAAGGGCACTGCTCAGCAAGCCGCAGACAAAGATTGTAATGACCTGTGCAGCATATATGGCCATAAAGAAACTTCCGTTTGAAGCATCTTCATTGTTGAGCCTTTCGCCCATTCTCCTGAGCATGGAGCTGCAATTTTCTAGCTTCGATCTGCGTTGAGTAAGGTGATTATTGACATCATTCCCTCTTTTGAGGGCATCCATGCACTTCTTTAGTGAGTTCAAGGATCTCTTTAGTTGGATTTCACCAATTGATTCCTTCTCTACAGCACGAGACGCTGCTTTCAAATAAGAACAATAGCTCTTGATGTCTGCTATAGATGCTTTAAGGACAACGCAGGTGTCAAGAAGCTTGACACTGTTGTCCAGGAAACTGTCAATGCATCTTTCATCGCCAATAATAATACATTGGTGAAGATCTGAAGCAAAGGCTTCTGCAGAAGAATGCGTAGACAGAACCATCTCCATAGCTTGGCAAAGCCATTCAATGCTGACGTATCCTGTCTCATTTGTGAATTTAAGCTGCTCTAAACGAGAGGCTAGCTCTGATTCAAATGCCAAAAAGTCGGGATTTCCTTGGGGCACATTGGCCGCGACTTTGAAAGAAGATCTGGGCGAACAGAAGCTGTGAATAGCAGCACCCATAGAGGCGAACAGGGATGAATTCGTCATTTTAAGGACTATAGGATTGATTGGTCTTCTATTCAAGGATCATGGGATGTACAGTGTGGCGAAGAAGATGAACAGAAATCTTCCGTGACGCTAAGCAGAGATGAAGGTCTGAAAACTTGTCTTCAACTCAGACGAAGAGTTTGGAAGGGAGAAGACAGAGAGAAGCATTTTATTTTGATCTAGAGTAAGACAGATATCGGGATGAGCCTTGGTAGGGCCATGACAGGTTGGCAACTTGGCAACGAAGTTAGCTGCTGCATCCATGATACGATTTACTGTCAAAATTTGACATGTGGAAATTGTAGTCGAATGATGCGCAGATATAAGTATTTGTTTTCCAGAGTGCGCGCTATATTTCAGAGTATACAGGACGCCGAACATGGACAAGGCCTTTAGCAGATCACCGCGTGCTCCAGCCAGCATACGTGTACGATCAAGAAAATGGCCTCGTGCAGCCTGTGGGGTGCAATCAAACATTAGCCTTTTGCATACATGCCTCAAGAGTAGAGGCCAAAACGTCACACCTGAGCTCATAACTTGTATCACTGTATGAAGGGAGCAATGGAGCGTGCAGATTGTGCGACGGCCTACGGGCCACGTTTCCTGTTAGCCCATCCTCATAGCTAGCATACGCAGACGACAACCAGCTCGCAATCCAAACAATCTACGTCGAAATTCAGCCAGCATCAACTTATAGAGAAGACCTTTAAAATAATCGTTTCTATACATTACTTCTATGCACTCATAACTTGTCTTGATAATTGCACGCATCTTCTTCGTTTATAACTTGGTACGCCCCTCCATTAGAGGAAGTATTGTGCATATGTCAAGTATTGAATGGGTCTTGGAGGGAAATTTATATTTTATGAGCATTGAAATTGAACGTCCATGGAAAAATGCTTGTCTGCAAGTATACCTTGTCCCCCTTCCTTAGAACACTAGTTGCAAGCATGTTTTAATTTGGGGAGAATAATTGCTTGAGACAACATTTGGGGAGAATAATTGTTTGAGACAACAGAAAAAGAAGATAAATTAATGAAAGCTGATATAAGATATGGAAGTAGTAGCCTTTTGTACTCTAATTGTTTTGGGAGTAGCCTTTTGTACTCTAATATTGTTCTGGGGGTAGGCTTTTGTATTATAGTTGGCCTTCCCTATGATTTGTTTTGGGGAGACTAATTGTAACATAATGTGCTTTATGTATTGTAACACACAAGGTGGCTCCTAGAGAAGCTTCTCCCAAGACTAAGGTTCCCACACCTTAGGATAAATCAAGCTTGAGGTTCCAACCATTCAATTGGGAGCTCATATGAATAAATACCTCAAGGGTAAAAACCAAGGGTTTCACCCAAAGGTTCAAGGCATGTTTCAAGGGTTATTCAAGGGCTAGATCAAGGCAAACATACATCATATTCTAACCTTTAGAATCCATATGTTTAACCTTCTAAACCCATGAATTATACAACATTCTTCCCTCGTTTAACATTTTCGTCCTCGAAAATGTGTGTAGGTATAATATGTGAAGTATTCCCCCATGCACCATGATCTATATTCTGAGCATGGTCATCTCTCTCTTTAGATTCATTTCCAGTAATCAGATAAAGGCTAATCCCTACCTTAATTTGAAAGGAAAGGAATCAAAATCCATGCCCAAATCACTTTCTCTTAGTCCATCCGAATGTACATGCATGCCCTATACCTATGGACTAGTGAGATGGGTGGACTTCTTTGGTGGTCTTTTTCTTTTGGCACTTTCACAAACCTTGAGCTCCATAAAATAATACATTTCAGTACACTTTGTACTTCCCTATTTATATTTTTAGGAGTCTATGATAGAGAGCTTATCTCTATTTTGAAAGGGCCAGAAACTAGATTCATCTTCCACTTTCAACAGAAAGGAGAGGAATCTTCAGATGTTCTGAACTTACTTATTCTTTTATAGTCCTAGCAAATACAAATTTGCCAGGACTTAGCTACAGATATGAACTTAGCAAAGTGGGTCTAATGAGTCCCTGCCAAAGTATGCTCAATGAGGAGAAATACTATCTTCTCATTCTTTGGCAACTTAGGTGGACTTATTTTAATCATCGAGGGTTTCTTGAAACATAAAGTTCAAGTATTCCGAATGATAATATCCCCAATTTCGAAAGTTTGTGTCTACAAGTGGATCCCTATCTTGATCACCGTAGATCAATTCTCATAATAGAATTTAATCCTTTTGACATTTAAGACTTAGATCCAACGATGACTTTTAGGAATTGGGAATTATCAGGTAGACCATTCTCTTGGGTCTCTACCTTGTTCTTTGTTAGCCAGTTCTTTCCAATGAGAATCAGTACTAACTATCTTGAACCGACTTTGGTTCATACTCGAGATAGTTATGTATACGGACCTCGAAGATCACCAAAGCTTTGAAAAGAGCTTACTAAACCAATTCCTTCAAATCCTCAAAATAATTGAGGAATAATGTTTTATCAAGCCATCAAGATACCCTCTAGATTTTCTATTGGATGATTCAAGTTTTGCAGCTTTAGTTCCAAGGACTTGCAAGAAAGATACCTGTTTCTAGGCATCATATCTAAGATCTTGCTAGGAACACTCTTGAATCACTTGTTCTCACAAAAGATTCAAAAGAAGATCTTTTACAGATCATTCTTTCATTCAAGGCTATTATACTTGAACAAGCTTAACTTACTTTTGGAGTTTATCTTCGTAAACTCCCAAAATTCTTTACCTTCTTACTTATCCAAATTTATTGTTCCACATAAAATTTGGCTGTGCATTTTATTAAGAAAAATGCATCTACTAAAGAGGATAAAGGATAGCCTTTTCTAGGGTAAATGTCATGTTCATTCTATTTACCCTTTTGTTCCTTTTAGATGCTCAATATATTCTATGATAATGAAAAACATATTTTTATTCAATTATGCCTCTAATGCACCATGTAAGTGAATAATTTTATGCACCATTCAATTCAATGTACATAAGTGTTTCACTTCATTCATTAGAAATGCATTCTTTCATGCATTCGTTTCTTATGCCAAACAAAGAAAATAGATGAACAAATTGGAAGTTGTAGTAACCTCCATCATAGCTTCGTCCATCTCTGAATCCTTGCATGAAGAGGCACATTCTTTTGGGCACTTCGTTCTTGAAGTTGCATGCTTGAGTCATCATGACATTTCAATCTCTAATCTTATTTTTTGAGGGATCCTTATGTTTACTTGGGTGCCCAACAATGCATTCAACCTTACAAAAACTTTAAGGGTGCTTAAAGGCATAGTTGCAATAATATATGAAGCTCCACTATGCTTGTCTATTCAATGAATGCCACATCATTTATAAGATGAATTCAATGCATATTAGTATATGCTACATATCATATAATAGTTATAGCCATGTTTCTAGGAAGATAAATTCCATCCTTTCCACTTCATCCTCTCTTCACACATAGAATGCATACAAGATTTTGTTAAAATATCTCATACATATGCCTATCTGACTAGGTGTAAAGAGAATAACTTGAATATCGAGAAATGCAAGAGAGTTTTGCTTCTTATGCTCAAAATCCATACTTCTTGTTTTACCAATGGTGGTGAAAAACCGTTCTCTTCTATCTTCCATTATTACGAAGGAGTGCATGTTCTTGGCTTTCTTTGCAAGGGTAGAGATCATATCAAAGCTTAACGAATATACTCTTATATCAACAATTTAAGCCAAGAAGAGAATACGTTATTTCTTTGCGAGCCATACTTCTACTATATCATGAGAAAAAGTCTTAGACATATTCTATATGTATTCATATCGGAAATAGCGACCGCACCTTGGTGTGATGGACAAAGAAAAAGTCTTTGTATATTCCATATGTATGCACATAAAACTTTCCTGAAGATGCACGCAATGCGTGAGGCTGGGAGTATTAATCCCACATACAAAATAATGCACGCAAAAAAGCACTATAAGTAAACGAGTGTTCGAACAATTCGAATGGTAGGAGCATTCGTGAGTAAGCTTCCTGTTCATACCTAAGGAATGGGCATAGCGTCTTGGGCATCTAGTCCATCGAATTGGCCGTCTGTGAGCATAAGTACCTTGCTGGGTGCAATTTTGGCCCTTCGGCCCGCTACTCCATGGGGGGAGTCACATGGCTTGACTTTTGCACACGTAAAGCCTCTCGAATGCACCCTTACGAAAGGCTTTGAACGCAGAGAATTCTCGTGAGCACACGGAACCAATATTCTGGTGCGACTACAAACCTTGGCTCTTGATACCAACGTTGTGAAAACAACTTCCTAGAACTAAGCTACCACTCAAGAGTATAAAATCAACTAGCCTAAACCACTATGGAAAGAGAGAGCACGTATCCACCCATCCAACTCCACCCATATATATACCTCTAGCCCAAGGGGGTGCATATCCTTGAGATTGGCCAAGTGTCCACCCAAATGTCCCTCATGTGGACACTTTCCCAAGGGTGATCACATGCCTTCTAATTTCCCAAGGTCTATCACATGCCTTCTAAATCAAATGAGGATTCTTCTCTCACCTACACACAAGGTGGCTCCTAGAGAAGCTTCTCCCAAGACTAAGGTTCCCGCACCTTAGGATAAATCAAGCCTAAGGTTTGAACCATTCAATTGGGAGCTCATATGAATAAATACCTCAAGGGTAAAAACCAAGGGTTTCACCCAAAGATTCAAGGCATGTTTCAAGGGTTATTCAAGGGCTAGATCAAAACAAACATACATCATATTCTAACCTTTAGAATCCATATGTTTAACCTTCTAAACCCCTGAATTATACAAAAACACCCTATTGGGTTAATGCGTAATATTCCAATTATGCTCCAAGGTGTTGTCTTTCATATGACTCATCGTTTTCAACCTTCCGGATTCTAGTTTGAATTACAACTTATTGTTTAGAGAACCCTAGCTGAAACAAGATAGAGTGTTGCAAGATTGGCCACCTCATGAGCTCATTTTTAAATGCAATCACTAAAATCATATTGTTTCTCTGAATTTAAACTTTGTGAGATACACACTAGACCTTATATGGCAGAACCTATCCATATGTTGGATGGACTCTCTGATGACGAGGAAATAGCTTGCCTCTCAACTAAGCAGGATCTACTCTCTTTCGAAACTGTGGATTTACAACATTTACTGGATCACTAGTCTCTAGCATCTTGTATGGTCCAACCGAGTTTTGTAGAGAGAGGGAAGTGTATAGAGAATATATTGGAGTTAGAAGAGTTACACCATCACATGATCCATGGGGATGATAACCTTCTTGGCCATCAATCATATGTCCCAGAACAACAATTGATCACTTGTAACTAGGGTGATGAAGCGAATCTAATAGCAATAAAAATAAAAGTTGATTTGGATGAACCTTTTAAATGTGATGTCTAGGAATTATTAACCAAATCTATCGATGTGTTTGCGTGGGATTACAAAGACATGAAAGGGCTAGATCCTCGAATTTGCCAACATCGAGTTGTACTAAAATTGGATGTTTATCTAGCTAAGCAACAAAGTATAAGATGAGTCCTTACTATCCCAAAGAAGTGAAGGAAAAACTTGATCGTCTTTTATGTGTTAGGTTTATTGTCCCTATTGAATGTGTCGAATGGATCTCCCCCATAGTGATTGTCCCTAAGAAAAATAAACAACTATGAATCTATATGGATTACCAAAAGCTTAATGCTTCCATCATTATCAATCCTTTCCCATTACCCTTTTTGCATAGTATATATATAACAACTATGAATCTATATGGATTACCGAAAGCTTAATGCTTCCATCATTATCAATCCTTTGCCAGTACCCTTTTTGCATAGTATGCTCGATGAAGTAGCAAGCTACGAACTATATTCCTCTCTAGATGGGTATAGTGGTTATACTCATATTCGCATGGCTGAAGTAGACATTCCTAAAATTAATATCATTACAAATTGGGGAGTCTATGCTTGCACAATTATGTGGTTTGGTCTCCGTAATGCCCCTAGCAGCTTCCAACATTTTATGCAGAACATGTTTTCCCCCTATTTGACCAATTTTATGAGGATTTTCCTTGATGATTTTTTAGTTTCACATGCCAAATTGGATCATTTGCAACATCTCCAACTTTTTTTTATGTTACTCTATATGGCATGGAAATGGGGATGATAGCAACCAAGATAGGGCAACAATTTTTCCTGCCCATCGAAGGCAGCTCTTCCATAACATGGATTTCCCATGTTGACATGGAATGCTTGTTTCCATGGCATAGCTCAAATGAATACGCCATTAGCTTCCACCTTTAACGAGAGCGTTCTATCCTCCAGTTCATGTTGATCACCATGAATCTCCAACACATCATCCCTACGATATTATTCAACAATTTTATTCCTTTATTGCTACCACCACCCATGGTCCCATTAATTGGATAGCTATTTTGTTCGATTGCATTCACAGGCAATGCCAATTGGTTGTAAGATAATTAGAGCACAACCATTGTCTGAAAACTTGTCTTCTCTACCTACTTTCCATAATCTATCTCAAAGAGTTCCCCATCATTGTCCGTGTACTTCTCATCCCACATTCGTTCACCCTTCCATCCTCACCAACCAAAGAAGAAGATGAGAGTGTAAACCCTGTCTTTCGATGAGCAAAAATGCCCTGACAAGTCCAAAGCTCTTCTTCTTTAGACGATGTAGGTTGGGGATTGATTGTAGAACCATCCACTAGTGCTATTCATGCATGACCTTTTGCCTCTTCTACCGATTCTTTCCATTCTTTCGATGCCGTTGTCTAACCTTCACCCGGAATTCCCTCTCTCCCATGGATCAACCCTATTGCTCCTGAGGATCATGCCATGCAGGATGGTGTAGCCTCTCTCCTTCTCTCACCCCTACCATCACCAGCATCTCCTGTTCCTATTATGTCCTCGTCGATTTCTTCCATTTCATCTCAAAATTATTCTCCACTTGGTACTCCTCCAAATGTGCGATGGTCATTGCCTTTGCCACCAAATTCTCCTTGGTGTCATCTAATACCTGCTACGTTTGTTAAAGAAGATCTCACTAATCTTCCACCTCTCCTGACACTGTATGAGCAATTTTGGCTGTTCTGAGTCAATGACCAATGTAGCCTTCATGAATTTTTTTGTCTTAGTACCTATCTTCTCCATACTCAAACTTTGATTGCCTGAGACATGGACTATTCCCTCCAGACCTATGCAAGATTGAACAATCACAACATGTGGCTGTAGCAATGCATTCAGCAGCTCCAGGTTGAAGTCATTGCAAAGGATTTCAACAACCACCAACTCTCTGAGGCACTATATAGAGAATCAAAATAGGTTTCCTACTACAAATGCTTTTATGAGGAGGCTATGCATGACATTGAAGTTTATAAGAAGAAGGCTCAGAATTCTCAAGAAGTCAATGATCGTCATCTACTGCGTATACAAGAACTCGAAAAAGAAACAATGGTGCAACATGTTCTATAAATGAAGTCCGATATCAATTACAGTAGCACGTCGAAGATTATGGGATTCTCTAGTAGACTATGTTGATTTGCATGAGATAAATGAGCAAGTCTCTTCCAGAGCTGATCAATAGGAGGAAGTTGCAGCCTAGTCCCAGTTGCACTTTGTAGACTCAACCAGCAGACGAAATGGCTTTGAAGATGCAAGCTCTTCAAACTATGCAAATCAGACATTATCACCAAAAACATATTATGAATCAAGATTTCTATTTGCAAGAATAATTTTGCTTAGAATTGGCGAAGGCATAGATTAAAGATATTATCACATTGGCATCTACATCTAGTGCTAGATCTAATGGGGCAGTACATTGCACCCTATTGAAGTTCAAAGATTATTAAAAACAATGATTAAGAAAATTCAATTACATTCCAAGATGCCAAGTTTGGGTAGATGTTCATACTTCTTTGGATAATGAGCAAGAAGATGCCGAATAAATCACTGTGGATATCTATTTTCTGGATTCAAGTCCTTCGTGCATACTAGAGTGAGGCCTGTAGATGGTATTTTGCATAAATCATATTTTTTTGATGGAGTCCTCACCAAATCAGCATACTAAATTGTAATCCTTCACAATAGTAATAGAACTGATTATTTCTCGATGTAGAGAGAGAGAGGTATTGGACCTATCAGGCTATAAATCGGTTGCACTATAGGACAAGTGTTTGCTATACACTGAATCCTATGTAACTATATTCTCTTCTTTTGTATTGTTATAATTTTGTTAATTTAATTTGCGTCTGTATCAGATTGTATAAGGATTCTCTCAAAGAAGTTTCAAGTACTCAAAGTTTGTGACTAAGTCCTTTGTGATGAACCTATGTAGTACCATAGATATTTGCATCTTGTAGTTAAAAGTAATTCAATGAATTACGTCCTTGATAGGTGGATTAAGACAATTGTGAAGTGGGAGAAACATAGAGATCTAGTATCTAGATTCTACCTCCCAAGAACTCCCCAAACCTATTCCTTCATTAACCACATTGGACAAAGGTTAACAAATTTCATGTTACTTAACCAACATTGGACTTTCTATGTGTGATATAGATCACTCATTACACAAGGAAGGGTGATGATGGCATCATGATTGTGGCTATTTATCTTGATGACATGATTGTATGTGGTGATAATGAAGAAAGAATTAAATAGGTAAAGCAAATCCTTATGCAAGACTTTGGCATGAAAGATGTTTGTGTATTATGCTATTTTTGGGCATTTAGTTTATACATACAAAAATAGGTATGTTGATGTTGCAAAGGCAATATGCCTTGAGTATGCTACAAAAGTAGGATATGGATGATTGTAAGCCAATTTCTATACCATTAGATCATAATTTCAATTTGGGTACTTCATGAGGTGAAAAGTTTGAAAATGTGACTATGTATAGGAAAATTGTGGGAAGTTTGATATATCCCACAATTACAAGACATTATCTAGGTTACACTAGAGAACTTCAAAGTCAGTTTATGTAGGCTACCTAGAAACCACATTTAGATGCTTTGAGAAGCACTCTAGGTTATCTGAGTGCTACTTTGCATTATGCATTGTTTTATCAATTTGGTACAGAATCGCATGTTCATGTATACATGGATGCAGATTGGGCTAGTAGTATTCCAGATAGAAGATCTACAAGTAGCATGTTCTCACTTGGGAGTGCAACTATTACATGGAGTAGTAAGAAGCAACCCACTATTGCTTTGTCGAGTACAGAGGTTGAGTATAGAGGTGCTACAATGGCAGCATGTGAAGTGTCATGGCTAGAGATGATACTTGCAAATTTAGATGTGGAAGTACAAAAGCGTAGCATCATTTATTGTGATAACCTTGATAGCATCATCTAGTCAGCATAGAATCCTACTTTTCATGCTAGAACAAAGAATATCAAGGTACATTATGACTTCATTGGAGAAATGGTACTAGCAGGTGATATTGATGTTGTTTATGTGTAGAAAAATGTGTATCTTGCAAATATTTTCACTAAAGCACTTGGAGTAGAAAAGTTGAAGAAGTTTCAAGAGATTCTTGGATTATAGGACATGATGTTGAGCTTGAGGAGTGTTGAGATATCATGTTGAACATGTGATGATCGAGGATGGTATAGACCACTTTTTCATCTCTCTAACATGTAGTGGTTACACCTACATATGTTAGGGACACTTTTTTATTGAGTTGTACCAGATTTATCTACTAAGAATGATGGCACATTTGTTTTCTTACCAACTCACTCATTTGCAGACATTAGGGTTTTCTTTATGTATTGTTCATTATGTATTGTCCTAGTTCTATTGTTGTATAAGGTCATTCTTTTGTATTCTCTTTATGTAAAAGAAGAAGAAGACCATTCTTCCTTGCCTCAATCTATGTGTGCTCCTCTCTTTGTGTGTGAGACTGTGTGAAAGCTCTCTTCTTTATCTCCATTCTCTTGACATGTTATCCTTACATATCAATCTCGAGTTTTGGGACTCCTTCTAATAGCTCTATGCTCTTGTATTGTTTCCTCTACGTGGGTGATCTTGTAGTCAGAAGCATAGTTCCAAAATCTTGTTCAAGTCTAGTGTGAGGGCATAATCTATTGCACCACTAACCTTTTCGAAAGACTACCTTCATTAAGACTAGGGCCATGGAGATTACTCATGAATACGTTTTTGTTACACTCAAACTTATTCAATAACAAGTCCAGGAAATACAAAAAAACCATAAAAACAAATCATGAATTACAATATATTCAAGATTTAATCACACAACTTCAAAGGAAATTTAAAGAGCTACAAATAATAGTAAATCAATCTTCTTCAAGTATCCCCATAGCAACTAATGTGAAGAAAAACCCAAAGGCCTAGGAAATAGAAGAAAACCATTAAAAAAATCAAGAATAATATATTCAAGATGTAATCACACAACTTCAAAGAACATTTTAGGAGCTACATATCATTGATTTTTAGTAAATCAATCTTCTTCAAGTATCCTCAGAGCAAATAATATGAAGAAAAGCCCAAAGGTGGGCATGCCTAAGAAATTTGATGGGGCAAAATCAAAGTTTTGAGGATATCTACAACAATTCAAGCTATTTATAAAAATGCAATTAGATAGGTACCACTACAAGGAATACGGGTGTATAGCGACGGTTAAGGCGACACAAATTCGTCGCTAAAAAATTGCAACCTGCATCGTAATGACCGTCGCGTGCGCACCGTTGATTAAACGACGACACGAACGACGCGTTTTCCGATGAATAGTGCGACGACAACTGCGATGCTCACCTGTAGCGTCACCAACAGGACGGTTCCAAAATGTGTCGCTTAAGCGACGCTTAAAACGTCGCATACGGGACGCTGTTTTGACGCTATCAATCATGGCTTGCACGCATGTTTTTACGTCGTTTATGCGACGCATGTATCACTGCTTACACGACGGTCTGTTGATGGGAAAAATTAAAATGTTGGAGGCTCTTCGATCGGCATTTTCACGCATCTGATCGAAGAGCTCTCCAACGTTCGCAGTTGCGCTGTGCTTACGAGGTAAAGCAAGTATATGCAGGTCTGTGTTTCTCTCTTTCTACATCTTTTTCGCTTTGAATTCTCTCTCTCTCTTTGTCTCTCTCTCTCTCTTTGTTGACTCTCTCTCTTGTTCTCCTAATTGTTGACTCTTGTTCTTGAAATGTTATAGAAGTTCAAGTTTGCCAGCATCTATATATCTACATCTTAAGAATACAACATGAACGAAAGAAAGGAGAAAATAACACTACATACATGCAACTTTGCATCGGTATATTTATTGCGATATTATTGGTTAAGATTTCAATCATCCACAATTTACTAGAGTGGTTCATAATTCATGAGTAGTTGCTTACATGGATATAGGTGACATGATATTTGGAGAACTCCAAAGAGAATTTTTAAAAATATTGAAATAAAAAAAAACAACATATTGGGTGTCATTAGCTAGTATGAATATGATGTTTGATATTCAAGAACTCTCTTCATTAGTTCACCCTTGGAATCATCGACATGCACAATAGCGAAAGGTACAAAACTCTCTTCATTTATTCACCTTGGGATCTATTGTCGAACTGGAAGAGGAAATGGACGAGAACTGTGGTGATAGGGTTCTTCCATCTGCAAATATCAGAAAACCACCTCCCAACGGCGATCATACCCGACAGAACACCCAAGATCCTGAAGCACTTAGCCTTGCTCTTGCGCATGCTCCTGTTTGGTTCAATGAATTAATACACACAGCTTCAATGAATGCATCACACAACTTCTGTTTAGTATACTTTATCTATCCTCTTACTTTCTATCACAGATATACCTCTCTCCCTTTAAACCATATGCAAGTCTCATCGCCAACAAAGTGCTTCTGTCATGGGAGTTGGACGTAAGACCGAAACATACAAATGCCTTCATTCTCCTTCCTCTTGGGCTAGCCATTCTTGAACCTTCTAGCAGAGGAGCTTGCTGCTGTGATTTTTGGCTGTCACCATGCGACTTACAATGAATGCGTCACACAGCTTCTGTTTGGTATACTTTATCTATCCTCTTACTTTTTGATAAAAAGTTGCATGGTATTTCTGAGGCAGATAGCTATGGAGAGATGAACATCAATTCATATGCCTGGACTGATGGGAAGCAGAAGACACATTTTTCAGCTCAGGTTCTTTGCTTAGATTTAATAATCTCTGATATTACATTAGATCACTATCTGAGGTGTAATGAGGTTTTGTTTACATGTAGGCACGCATACGGGTGAGATGTCAGTGTGCACCATTGACAGAAAAGCATATACAAGGGAGCATTAGCAGCGAAGAGGAAATGGACGAGAACTGTGGTGATAGGGTTCTTCCATCTGCAAATATAAGAAAACCACCTCCCAACGGTGATCATACCTGACAGAACACCCAAGATCCTGAACCACTTAGCCTTGCTCTTGCGCATGCTCCACAGATTGCTATCCACATCATTGTCAACTACATCCTTGACAGTGAACTCGTGAATGCTGGTGTCAATATCTTTCATATCTTCATCCATTGGTGTCAATATTCTACCCACAGAATGCCTTCATTCATAAAAAATATTATTATGAAAGTATTATTGTAATTAATACGCACGTAGCATATGATCTCATTACATAAATTTGTAATTAACGTTTTCCAACAAACTCTAAAATTACTCTTACAAGTCTCATCGTCAACAAAGTGCTTCTGTCATGGGAGCTGGACGTAAGACCGAAACATACAAAGGCCTCATTCTGACCATGCAACTTACAATGAATGCGTCACAAAGCTTCTATTTGGTATACTTTATCTATCCTCTTACTTTCTATCACAGATATACGTCTCTCCCTTTAGACCATATGCATGAACAATAGCTTGATCATTAGCTTTTGTGCATGTCCAGGCCTTCGAGCTTTTCATATCATCTATGTAAAGAATGTCCGACCAGGGATGCCACTATTTTTGTTTAATAACATTGATAAAAAGTTGCATGGTATTTCTGATATTACATTAGATCACTGTCTGAGGTGTAATGAGGTTTTGTTTAGATGTAGGCACGCATACGGGTGAGATGTCAGTGTGCACCATTGACAGAAAGCATATACAAGGTAGCATTAGCAGCGAATTATGTGAATTATTCACAAAAGAAAATCCTATTTGAGTTAATTCATGTGCGACAGATAAGCTTATATCTCTTTTCATGTAGGCTCGTTGAGTGTCAGAAGACAGGTTGTGGGTTTACAACGTGGGTCCATCAACAAAGGAGAAGAATATACAAGGGAGCATTAGCAGCGAATTATGTCAATTATTCATAGGAGAAAAACCTATTTGATCAGTTAAATCATGTGCGGACATATAAGATTATATCTCTTTTCATGAGAAACTCATTGAGTGTGATCAGTAGACAGGTTATGGGTTTACAACGTGGGCCCATTAACCTATTTGAGTTAATTCATGTGCAGAAAGATAAGCTTATATCTCTTTTCGTTAGAAAATCGTTGAGTGTCAGTAGAAAGGTTGTGGGTTTACAACATGGGCCTATCAACAAAGGAGAAGCATATACAAAGGAGCATTAGCAGCCAATTATGTGAATTATTCACAGGAGAAAAACATATTTAACAAAAATCATGTGCAACCAGATAAGCTTATATCTCTTTTCATGAGAAACTCGTTGAGTGTCAGTAGACAGTTTGTGGGTTTACAATGTGGGCCTATCAACAAAGGAGAAGCATATACAAGGGGGCATTAGCAACGAATTATGTGAATTATTCACAGGAGAAAAACCTATCTGACAAAAATCATGTGCAGCCAGATAAGCTTATATCTCTTTTCATGAGAAACTCGTTGAGTGTCAATAGATAGTTTGTGGGTTTACAATGTGGGCCTATCAACAAAGGAGAAGCATATACAAGGGAGCATTAGCAGCGAATTATGTCAATTATACATAGGAGAAAAACCTATTTGAGTTAAATCATGTGCAGCCAGATAAGCTTATATCTCTTTTTCATGAGAAACTCGTTGAGTGTCAGTAGACAGTTTGTGGGTTTACAACGTGGGCCTATCAACAAAGGAGAAGCATATACAAGGGGGAATTAGCAGCGAATTATGTGAATTATTCACAGGAGAAAAACCTATTTGACAAAAATCATGTGCAGCCAGATAAGCTTATATCTCTTTGCATGAGAAACTCGTTGAGTGTCAGTAGATAGTTTGTGGGTTTACAATGTGGGCCTATCAACAAAGGAGAAGCATATACAAGGGAGCATTAGCAGCAAATTATGTCAATTATTTACAGGAGAAAAACCTATTTGAGTTAAATCATGTGCAGCCAGATAAGCTTATATCTCTTTTTCATGAGAAACTCGTTGAGTGTCAGTAGACAGTTTGTGGGTTTACAATGTGGGTCCATCAACAAAGGAGAAGCATATACAAGGGAGCATTAGCAGCAAATTATGTGAATTATTCACAGGAGAAAAACCTATTTGAATTAAATCATGTGCAGCCAGATAAGCTTATATCTCTTTTTCATGAGAAACTCGTTGAGTGTCAGTAGACAGTTTGTGGGTTTACAACGTGGGCCCATCAACAAAGGAGAAGCATATACAAGGGAGCATTAGCAGTGAATTATGTGAATTATTCACAGGAGGAAAACCTATTTGAGTTAAATCATGTGCAGCTAGATAAGCTTATATCTCTTTTCATGAGAAACTCGTTGAGTGTCAGTAGACAGTTTGTGGGTTTACAACGTGGGTCCATCAACAAAGGAGAAGCATATACAAGGGAGCATTAGCAGTGAATTATGTGAATTATTCACAGGATAAAATTCTATTTGAGTTAAATCATGTGCAGACAGATAAGCTTATATCTCTTTTCAAGAGAAACTCGTTGAGTGTCAGTAGATAGGTTGTGGGTTTACACATAGACACACACATACACACACATACACACACATGCACGTCTATGTGTATGTGTGTGTGTCTATGAGTGTGGATCTGTTTATGTGTGTGTATTTGTCTATGGGTGTGTATGTGTCTATGTGGGTGTGTATGCATGTATGTATGCATATGTGTGTGTATGTGTGTGTATGCTTTATGTATGCATATGTGTGTGTATGCATTATGTATGTGTATGTATGCATGTGCATTATGTATGCATATGCATTATGTATGCATATGCATTATGTATGTGTATGTATGCATGTGCATTATGTATGGATATGCATTATGTAAGTGTATGTATGCATGTGCATTATGTATGCATATGTGTGTGTATGCATGTAAGTATGTATGTATGTATGCATATGCATATGCATATGTATGCATGTATGTGTATGTGTGTGCATGTCTCTCTATGTGTGTGTGTATGCATATATGTGTGTGTATGTGTATATGTGTGTGTATGTGTGTGTATGTGTGTATGTGTGTGTATGTGTGTGTATGTGTGTATGTGTGTGTGTATGTGTGTGTATGTGTGTGTATGTGTGTGTATGTGTGTGTATGTGTGTGTATGTGTGTGTATGTGTGTGTATGTGTGTGTATGTGTGTATGTAACATTATGTGTGTATGTGTGTATATGAGTGTGTGTGTGTATGTGTGTGTATGTGTGTATGTGTGTATGTGTGTGTGTATGTGTGTGTATGTGTGTATGTGTGTGTGTATGTGTGTGTATGAGTGTATGTGTGTGTGTATGTGTGTGTGTATGTGTGTGTATGTGTGTATGTAACATTATGTGTGTATGTGTGTATATGATTGTGTATTTGTGTGTGTATGTGTGTGTGTATATGTGTATGCGTATGTGTGTATGTGTGTGTGTATGTGTGTGTATGTGTGTGTGTGTATGTGTGCGTATGTGTGTGTATGTGTGTATGTGTGTATGTGTGTATGTGTGTGTATGTGTGTATGTAACATTATGTGTGTATGTGTTTATATGAGTGTGTATTTGTGTGTGTATGTGTGTGTGTATATGTGTATGTGTATGTGTGTATATGAGTGTATGTGTGTGTATGTGTGTGTGTATGTGTGTGTGTATGTGTGTGTATGTGTGTGTATGTGTGTATGTAACATTATGTGTGTATGTGTGTATACGAGTGTGTAATTGTGTGTGTATATGTGTGTGTGTATATGTGTATGTGTATGTGTGTGTCTATGTGTGTATATGTATGTGTATGCATATGTATGTGTGTGTGTGTGTGTATGTGTCTATGTGTGTATGTGTCTATGTGTGTATGTGTCTATGTGTGTATGTGTATGCATGTATGTATGCATATGTGTGTGTATGCTTTATGTATGCATATGTGTGTGTATGCATTATGTATGTGTATGTATGCTTGCGCATTATGTATGCATATGCATTATGTATGTGTATGTATGCATATGCATTATGTATATGTATGTATACATGTGCATTGTGTATGCATATGTGTGTGTATGCATGTAAGTAAGTATGTATGTATGCATATATATGCATGTATGTGTATGTGTGTGTATGTGTGTGTATGTGTGTATGTAACATTATGTGTGTATATGAGTGTGTATTTGTGTGTGTATGTGTGTGTGTATATGTGTATGTGTATGTGTGTATGTGTGTGTATGTGTGTGTATGTGTGTATGTGTGTGTATGTGTGTATGTGTGTGTATGTGTGTGTGTATGTGTGTGTATGTGTGCATATGTGTGTGTATGTGTGTGTATGTGTGTATGTAACATTATGTGTGTATGTGTGTATATGAGTGTGTATTTGTGTGTGTGTATATGTGTACGTGTATGTGTGTATGTGTGTGTATGTGTGTGTGTGTGTATGTGTGTGTATGTGTGTATGTGTGTGTATGTGTGTATGTAACATTATGTGTGTATGTGTGTATACGAGTGTGTATTTGTGTGTGTATGTGTGTGTGTGTATATGTGTATGTGTATGTGTGTGTCTGTGTGTATATGTGTGTGTATGCATATGTATGTGTGTGTGTGTATGTGTCTATGTGTGTATGTGTATGTATGTATGTATGCATATGTGTGTGTATGTGTGTGTATGCTTTATGTATGCATATGTGTGTGTATGCATTATGTATGTGTATGTATGCATGTGCATTATGTATGCATATGCATTATGTATGCATATGCATTATGTATGTGTATGTATGCATATGCATTATGTATATGTATGTATGCATGTGCATTGTGTATGCATATGTGTGTGTATGCATGTAAGTATGTATGTATGTATGCATATGCATATGCATATGTATGCATGTATGTGTTTGTGTGTGAATGTCTCTATGTGTGTCTGTATGCATATATGTGTGTGTATGTGTGTGTATGTGTGTGTGTGTGTATGTGTGTGTGTATGTGTGTGCATGTGCATTATGTATGCATATGTGTGTGTATGTATATATGTGTGTGTGCATGTATATGTGAGTGTGTATGTATGTATATGTGTGTGTATGCAACATTATGTGTGTATGTGTGTATATGTGTGTGTATTTGTGTATATGTGTGTGTATGCAACATTATGTGTGTGTGTCTATGTGTGTATATGTGTGTATGCATATGTATGTGAGTGTAAGTGTGTGTGTGTGCGCATACCTGGTCTCTCTCTCTCGCTCGCTCTCTCTCTCTCTCTCTCTCTCTCTCTCATTCTCTTGCTCTCGTCCAGATCTCAGCACAAATGTGCCGGGAGAAATCAAAATTTTTTTTGAACATTCTGAAGCGTCGCTTACGCGATGCTCTCGAATGGACGACGCATATGCGACGCTCTCCAGTTTGCCCATGTCGCACATACCGTCGCTAGCATGCGACACTCTTTGTGACGCACAGATTAGCGTCGCCTAAGCGACGCAAACTTGAGTCTGCGAGGTACCCCACCTAAAAATCCAAATTTCAAAAATACGACCGTCGCTTATGCGACGCTAGCGTCGCGTAAGCGTCGGTCCCCGTAATTTTTTCGCTTCGGCGGCGTCGCTATGCCCCCCTATTTCTTGTAGTGTACCCTCATGATGCATCTGAAGTAGGAGTCATAGAAACTCTATTATGTGTCCCTACACTTTCATAGTTTGCACCTATCCTTCAAAAGGATATGGATATTTTGTATTATTTCAAAGCCTTTGTTAGAAAGTTCACATCTTCCTTAGCTTTTGTTGAAAAAAAAAAGCTAAGGAAACTACATGAAGGAAAAAGACTTGATTCTATCCATGTTTCATGATTCAAATAAATATTTTTTTATCATACATGGCATGAGATTATTTTATCAACCAGTTTTGATAGTGGAACCTAAAAATTGTTCATTGGACCAACTAGACATTTTGACTTTTCGTTCAAGATTCGCAAGGAAGAAGAGAGCTTGTGTTATTTCTGTCTTTCTTGTGTTATAAAGTTAAACATGGAAACCAAGTGTAAAGAACAATTTGACCATACTTCCCCACCTAAGGATCAAAATATAAAGGATAGGACCAAATTATGGGAGAGGCCAAAAAAGAGGAAAAATATTCCTACACTAAGAAACTATTTGTGAATTGCAAACAATTTAATGAGCTCAAAGAGAAAACCCTTAGAATGGAGAGAGTTATTAGTAGTAGGACCTATCTTATAGAGAAATTAAACACTCAAATGGTCTCTTTTGAAATGCAATTCATCTCTTCCTTAGGAAGGAAGGAATGAGAAATTCCTACTCTTCATACATTTGAGACGATTAGGAATGAGATTCTTCAAACTAGCAAACATAAAGGAGATAGCTCTCTGGAGAATCCCCTCCTAAAAGACTTTAAATGATAAACAATTATAGAGGATGATCGAGAGAGAAATAAAGATGCAGTCTACACTCTTTTGCAAAAGTGGAATGACCTGCATTAATGCACGACACCTGCTTGAGTATTGTGTGTTTGAATGGAGTTTCTCGCTTGGCCCACAAGCTTATAATTGGTGGATGAGTCTCAAGGAGGAAAACTCCATTCCTATTGACTGGGTTTAGTTTGAAACTGAAGCTTAAAGGAATTGATGACTTTTAGAAGACTACGACCTTCTAATAGGTTTAGATAAGGCCATACAAAAGAGAAGTGAGAAGGAATACTCTAAAGGATTTTGTGGATGCGATCAAATTTTCACAAATGTATGAGGACCATAAGTATCCTTAATATACTCCTATGGAGACAGATCAACCCCCAAAACCTGTTAGTACCACTAAATTTAAGAAGAAAGTATTTATGGTGAACAACAAGATTTTCATAAAGAAACAAAGATCGCAACGTCCCAAGTTACCTACTAAAGAATATGAGAATGTCAAGAGGGAAAACATGTGTTTTAGGTGCTTTTCTCCTACTAATGCACAAAGGAACCCTCCACTTTTTAAGGGGGAGAAAAGAAAGGAGGATCATGGACTAGTATGGCCCTTGACAAGGGAAAAAAGTGGTCCACCTAGTGCAAAAACTTCAAATACATGGTAGCTCTACGTGTAAGGAATTGGAAATCATGCACAAGGATATAGAACATACCTATTTTTTGATTCACTCATTGTGGTCACTTGAGTTTGCACCAAATGATATAGTTAAGCTTCATGGTAATGTTTATGGGGCCAGGGTCACAAGGTCATAATAGATGACTTCTCCACACATTATTCCATAGAGTATGCTATGGTACTTAAAATGAAGATTCTCCATCAAACTAGTGCATATAAATACATAGTATCTATGATGTTTGGTGAGGATAAGAGGATATGTGATATTATGGTATCAAATTTGGAAGTGTAGACACAAGGATATCCAGATCATGTAGAGTTTCAAATAATGAATATGGAGACAAATCGCGTCTTACGTAGAGGTCGCTATGGGGTTGGGAGACACACCTAAGCTCAATCACAAAAAACAAAACTCTTGAATTTGTAGAAAATGAAAGTAAATTTTGTATTCAAGGGGAGAGAGAGAGAGAGAGAGATGTACCTAGTGCACATATCATCTTTAGAGTGACATAGTTTGTTTTGTCCTTGTATAGCATATCCCTTTATTATATATTCATGATCTTGAGCATTATATACGAACCTCATATGATGTATATTCTCATGAAATATATATATATATATATATATATATATATATATATATATATATATATATATATATATATATATATATATATATATATATATATATATATATATATATAAGGAAATTACTTTATATTATTCATGCTTTCAAGCATGTGTAGTTAACATTTTTTAGAGTTTAATGTTTGAGTTCAAATATGTTTTTCCCATTAACTTAGCTAGAATGCTACCAAGAGAGAAAGGGGACATTGACCTTGCCATTGAGGTAGTTATTGACAACAACCCTATTTGTAAACGGCCTTATATGCTTACTATATCCTAGCATGAGGGTGTAGAGAATCAAATTCAAGACTATCTAGAAAAAGGGTTCATGAGACCTAGTAACTCACATTGGGCATCACCAATGCTGCTATTCAAAAATAGTAATGACTTTATTAGAATTTTTATAGATTATAGGGCATTAGTTAAGAAAACAATAAAAAATAGGTTTCCAATGTCGAAGTTGGAATACCTATTTGATCAGTTATATCAAGCTAGATATTTCATCAAGCTTGGTCTTAGATCTTGATATCATCATATTAGAATAGGGTAGAGGACACCCCTAAAACTACTTTTACGACTAGATATGGGCAGTATTTCTTCTTGATGATGCCTTTTGGTCTCACCAATGCTCCCACCACTTTCATAAAGTTCATGAATAGTGTTCTACTACCATATCTAGGGTAATTCATAGTAGATTTCTTGGATGATATTATGATCTATAGTAGATCATACCAAGAACAATTGGAACATTGAGCAAAGTATTCCAAGTGCTATGGAAGGATTCACTCTTTGCTAAGGAATCAAAGTGATAGTTTTTAATAATACAACTCAAATAATTATAGTCTCCCGAGACAGAACCTAGATAGAGAAAGTATGGGATATTATGCAATGGCCACATCCTAGGTACCTAGAAAATCTTGAGATCTTCTTAGGTTTATTAGGTTCCTATCAAAGATTCATTAAGAATTATGCCAAAATTGTAGTCCTGATCACAGAACATTTGGAATAGAAAGGGAAAACCTTTCATTGGGGAGAAGAATAGAAGCAATGTATGGAAAAGTTGGAAGAAACAATTGATCAATCCCATTTTTACACACGGAAGATCCTAATAGACCTTTATGGTTGAGATTGATGCGAGTGATTGTGATATAGGAGCACTTTTAGTTCATGATGTTTGCCTAGTGGCTTTTGAGAGAGAAAAGATAGAACCCACTCAAGAAAATTACTCCATCAATGAGAAGGAGTTATGTATCATTGTCCATGCTTTAAAGAAGTGGTTTCATTATTTATTTGTTGCCAAATTTATGATAGTCTTTGATTAAGAGACCATTAAGTGGCTCTAGAATCAAAACCACCTTAAAGACCATAGGGCCTATTAGGAAGAGACCCTCGAAGAGTTTGATTATGAGCTTAGGTTTAGGAAGGAAAAGTTTAATGTGGTGGCTGACTCACTTAGCCGCATGCCTATGTTTAAATGCACCGAGTTTTATTCAAATCACTAGTGAGCTACTTGAGTCCATTAGAGGGAACTGTAGGCTTCATCTTACATATTATGAGATTTGGGAAGCCACAAAGAAATGTGATCTTGATACCCTAGTTCCCAATGAGGATGGATTATTGACATCTACTCAAGAAGGATTCATGAAGTGGAAAAATTACAATATCGATCGATATTTGTTGTATTAAGGTGAGGTGTGTTTCCCTAGAGATTTTGAGATGAGACATCACATATTGCATGAGTGTCATCTGACACCTTCTATGGGACACCCAGGAGTTAACAATACTTATGATCTTTTTAAGAAGTAGTTTTACTAGCCTGGACTTCATAAGGATGTCCTAACATATCTGCTTAAGTGTACTAAAATGCTATGTCAATAAAGTTAAGATTTTGAGGGGTGAAGGACTAATCCATCCATTTGATAGTGGGATTATGTTGTATAGCTATGGGTCAAAGTGGCCCAACTCACTTGGAGAAGCCTTGGAGTTTATTGAGGTCCCAAATCACTTGGAGAAGCCTTGGAGTTTATTGACAAACCCTTGGAAAAGTGTCTCGAAGAGTATGGTTTGAACCCTTCAGCTATTTGGATTTATTTACTCCCAATTGAAGGGTTTTGACCCTTAGGATTGATATTTCCTAAGGGTATCGCATTTAACCCTTAGAAGTGTCACAATGAGCACAATGCATAGTGTGAGAGGAGCATAGTGCCTAGTAAAAAATTCAAAGAAACACACTGGCAAACAAAAAACAAACAAACTTGATAAACAAAAACCTAGACCAAACGATCGAAACGGATGTCGAATCATGAGTGGATGCCATGAATCATGACCGGATGTCGATATGTACATCTTCATAGATGTTCCTTGGCTCTGATACCACTCTTGACTGGATCTTGTAGATGCACGTACGTCGAGCGTAGTACAAAAATGAAATCTCACAAAAGCATAAACATAATAGTTAAAGATAAGAGACTAGACACAAGATTGCATACAATCTCCCCCCACATACTCTGATGGACGAGTCTATTAGAGTATATGTATTTATAATTATTTCTCATTATGTCCTGAATAAAAGATACATGACCATGGCACTTCAAAAAGCATGTGTTTACGAAAATCTACTTTATGTCACCTTCTAAGGGATCCACTATTTTTACAGAAACACCACTTTCAAAAGCAATCTATTATTTTTACAAAAATATATAAAATACTATCTTTTAACTATCTTCAAAAATATCTTAATAAGTCCACATGCGTTTACACCCTCATGATTCTTCACCTACTAAATCAAAACAAAAATCACATTAAATCAAGACATTAATATCCATATAAAATTCCATTGTTCCATGAAGTATAACAATAAGAGGTACTTAGAGGTAATTGATTCAAAAAGGTTATAAAGAAGATTGTGATGAAATAGATGGCACTCCAACATAGTTTTAAAAGCTTCATGAGGTAAAGCTCTAAGTTCATACCATCAAATTAGTTATAAGCAATTGAACTTTAAAGTTCAATTAGTGTACTTTCACTAATAAAAATGACATAAAGTACTTAAAGACATCGAGAAACTTTTTCAACACCCTTCCAAGTTAATTTAAGGATTTATTCAATCAAGGCTTTTACAAATCAATAAGAAAGGAAAGAAAAGTTGTATTTAGAAGATGTAATGGTTCCTAGTGAAGGAATGTAAAGCTCTCTAGGTACAATGATGAACTAGAATTTTAAATTTTTTTCATAGTACCTTTAAAAATCTTATGCTTTGATTAGCCTAGAAAATTCAAGACACCTCTCCTAAACGCAAGAGCATTACTAAATAAGTTCATGAGCATGTTAGGATAGGTGGTTGCTGAGCTACCTCTAGAAGATGTTCTAATAAATACCAAAAATAGATTCCCTTTCTAGTACATCTTCTAGAAAATTTCAAGGCCCTCACAAGCATAAGAGTGATTGAACAGTCCAACAGTTGAAGGAGTCGTAATAGAGGCTCTCTAATTGTGAATGAAGCCATAGTTTTTATTGTTTTTGAGGATGAAAACTCTTCAAAAGGGGGAAGAAATTACCAAATCACATCAAATTTGGTACAATTGATTGGATGAAATATAGAATCTTGGAGAAAGATTATAGATAGACAAAGCATCTTTTAGATATAAGACATTTGGCAAAGTATTTTTTGTGAAGAAAACCTCGTCGGCTACTAAAAATGTATTGGGAACATGTCAATCGAGCATGCCAAAGCATAAGACAAGTGAAAGTGCAAATATAAATTAGAAAGTAGGAAGTTTGTCACCACGACAAATGGTACTTAAATCTGTAAAAGGTGGAACTGGTATTCACCTACCCCTAAAGGGATCATTGGAGGAAATCCAAAAATATTAGAAGATACTTTGACTTAATCAATAATTCTCGGAAAACCCTCTAGTAGCTATTTGGAAGCTTCAGATAAATAACAAATCCAAAAGTCAAGAATAATCTCTTGTCACTACAATTTAGTTGAGCAATAACTAGCTAGATCTTGAATATAATTCCAAATACTTGGAATTACACCAAAAAACTAGAAATAAAGGATTGATAATAAAGGTGGCTCTTTATTCCATCAATATGGAATAAAATCTTTTGAGTTAAGCCTTGATAATTAAGATCATAGAGTGACCTTGAGTTGGAAGCCCTAAAATCCTAAGTAGAATAGAAGAGATAGAAGTAATTCCTTGAATTCAAATTCTATCAAGAAGAATCTAAGTAAAGAATATGCTATAGTTAGATTCAGCTTCTAGAATTCAAGGTACATATCATCCACACATCAGTGTTGGATATAAAGTATGGTGGTATGGGACACTATATTTTATATTCACATCTATGTAGGAATGATGGTATGGGACATCAGACCTTGATATGATAGGCATCTATTATTCTTGGGCTCATGAGTTGAAGTGAGACTCCATCCCAACGAAAACTGAAACTTCATCAATAAAGATGAAGTATAGGATGATCAAGAATAGGATCATGAAGCACTTCAAATATCTAGTAACTGAGAAAGTTTGAGGATCATGAAGTGAATCACTTTCTAGATCTTCATAAAGATTTTCAATCATACTATTGTAGTCTCTTTAAGTATTTTTTAGTTCTTTATCAAAAATGCTACATGGATTTTTGGAGAGAGAAATTAGAAAGATCCTTCTAAGGAAGGTAAGTTTGATTGAGTCAGTCTAGGATAAAACATTTAATTTACAAATACAAGTAAGTGATTCAATATCTTGACTCAAATTTATGCCTTTTAATATAAAGGTGTATCAAGACATAATGAAAAGGATTGACTTAGTTATCTACATAATTGGAGTTAGACTAAGTTAGTCCAACGCATCTTGTTGATAATAGTGATCAATCTCCTAAAAGTAAGAGATCTATACTAGACTTGGTATTCTAGTCTATAGTATTCTCAAGATATTGATAGGGACTAATGTCTTAATTAATATATTTGAAGCATCATAGTTTCAGAGTAAATTTGAACATCATCAAAACTTGGTGGCTTGAGATAGTAATGTTTTATAACACTAGAGTTTGGTAGATGGATGATGGTTTAACCATACCCGAAGGATCTTTTTGAGAATTTAGATTTAATCTCATAAAGATAGAAACAATGCTTCATAACATTAGCAAGATTAAAGTTTTGTGTGTCATATCATTTGACTCAAATCACTTTAGTGTTTTAGAAGTTGAACTGGTTACATCGAGCTTATGGTTCTTCCTTCTCGCTTTTTGGGACCTTGGATTTGACTTGGAAGGAAACTTTGAAGTCATTCCTAGATTAGGTTTAGCTAGATCGAATGGATAACCAAATTAAACATCAAAAGATAGCTATTTTGTATCGAACCTGTTCAATTTTAGACGACACTTAATTTTAACAGAATTCATTCATCCACTCAATATTGCTCTAAAATCGTTGGATGAAGAATATAAAACTCTTGAAGAGAAAAGAGTTAGGAATTGTTTTCATTTCCACCAATTCCATAGAAGTCAAAATCTCTAAGAAAGTAGCCTTGGGTGAGTTGGTTGCCCAAAGAAATGAATCAGTTCTTTCCTACATTTTACCTTGAATCTAAAGCCCAATAGGACATGGTAGTCATACATCTCTCACGCCTTGTGGGCTTAGTCTTGTTATGATATTATTCACATGGGCTTGTTAGGCTCACTTATAATAGCTACTTCACAATAGATTACCTAAGACATACACAGGGCACGACTGAGTCTGGGTAATCATGGCTAGATTAACCAATGGTTAGGTTTATTCCAACATGTAGTATAGAGAAGACACATAAGTTCGTTGGTTTATTTGTTGAGAGCCTATACTAATTATATGATTTTCCCTTCGTCATTGTTTTGGATTGGGATAGGAAGTTTAGTAGCCACTTTTGCAGAGGAATCTACAAGAGGTTGGATACTATATTTAGCATGAGTATGACCAAGAAACCACAAACAGATGGCAAAATAGAGGAGGTTAACAGAATCCTAGGAAATATACTTATAGCATATGTGAATGAAAGGAGAACTAATTGGGAAGAGTACTTACCTTTAGTAGAGTTTTTATATAATAGTGCAAAGCGCTCTTCCATTAGGCATTTCCCATTTATGCTTATGTTCATTCAAGAACTCCTTATGCACTAGGATTGCAGCATGAGAAAGTTTATGTTGCAAAGGACTTCTTGGAAGAGATGAACAATATGCTTAGACTTTCTAAGTACAACATAAGGAGAGCTCAAGATAGGGCTGGAGTCTATGATGACCCTAAAAGAAGAGAAGTAAAATTTCCTAAGTGACATGAATATATATGGTTTGCACTCATTCAATGAGGAAAAATGTAAAGTAGTTGATTGTAGGAAACTAGATACAAGAGATAGAGGAGGACAACATGTGGTCCAGTTTGTGTGCCTCCTCCACGGTGGCGCAATTGTGAAAGGTCTCCTAGGTAGCCAAAGTGGAAAAATTGGGTGCCTAATCTTTGGTGGCCAAGATGGAAAAATGGGGCATCTAAATTTTGATGAACATGGTGAAACTGGGCGACTAATGCTTGGTAGGCCTCACTAATTTAGGAACCTTGTTTTTATGATACTTCTAGAGTTCAGCAACTAAATCTTGAAGGACCACCACAAGCAGGCACTGATGAGATATTAGGCAAGTGTACATGAGGCCTTATTTTGTGCAAAGGCCAATTTTTTTAGTAGAGTTTACTCCTTCTGTAAAGCAAGTTGGAGATATGCATTTTTTGCAGATATCTCCCTAAAGGCTAGGAACCTTCATTCGGGCTACTTAGCCAAACTAACCAGATTTGACCAAAAGGCATCACTACTTTGCTATGCCAAGAGAAATCAAGTAATCAAGCCAAATTGAGTAGTTGTATGGATGTAGGAAAAACAGATGTAGATGTGGGCAAACACCTCACACACCATATCTTATTATTCAATACTAGCAAAAGACATCTTGTTTCCAAAAATCTCATCACGATGGAACAAAGAGTCAATCATAGAGCATAAGATAAATATTATGCATGCTATTATTAATGAAGAATTTTGTAAAGAGGAGGCATGCATGCATGTCTTCAAGAGGATCAAAATCATCAAGTCATCAATCTAAGGAGAAAATTGCTATGGTAAGACATCAATACACCTTGAAAATAAGGTCAATTTTGGCTTACAGGAAAGCTAGGACATGCTAGAAACCCAAATGGAAGCATTCAGACCCTAATGCCTAATGCCATTGGCGGACAAACCCTCATTAGCATGATATTCATACTAATATTGTGAGGAAACTAAATTCAAAGATAGATGCAGCTATTCTTAAAGGTACCTCATCATTTCTAGGCAAAAGGAAGGGCACTATAGCTCCACGGGAATGCAAGAAGGATGCCATGGGAAGATTCTTGCAACATCGAGAACTAAACAAAGGATCCTATGACAAACACTTGAAACCTAAGGAAGAGATCCCTCAAGGTGGCATGCAACAATTGGAATACTTGAAGGGTCTGAAGATGCCCCTAGTTAACATTTCCAGGGTCAAGAGTTACTTCAATGGAAGCAATGAAGATGGAATTCATTCACTATATATACCATTTGTTTGTTTATTATTTTTAATTTTGTAGTGTAGTTCATTTCTATCGAATAAGCCAATAAAATGGAAACATGCACTAGGATGGTGGAAAGGCTTCATGGAGGGGTCTGTAGCCCTATAAGTATGCAAAACAAAGCTATATATGGGATATTAATGATTTTCTATACATTTTGAGGACATCTCAATTCCATCTAAATGTCCAAGTAGAACTACTCAGCCCCCTAAGGGAGCCTAAGGAAATGGGTAGACACTTGCCTTACCCTATACTCTGTAATGAATCTCAACTCTAGACTCGCCTTGTGGAGCCCAAGCTTCCTTTTGCAAGTGATAATGCACATAATTGGCACCTTATTGCCCTCCTTGCACTTCTTAGAATTCACCCATGTTTTTCATAATGCAAGGTGTCTCCTCGCCTTATGCCCTACCTTAATTTCTTCCTTTTACTTGCCCATGGTATCTACTCACCATTTTTCCATGCAAAAAGATCAAATGTTGGTGGCTTTCGTGGTAGGCAAAGATGGTGAATTCTCACCGAATGTCTATGATGACACTCTCTTCATATAGAATGGGACAACATCTTGGGCGTCTCCTTTCCTTATATGGGTTGGAAAAGAGATCTTGGAGGACCCCTCGCCTCATGGTGGATGACTAATTTCCTTAGAGGGTTTCTTGGGTGACCAATTAGCCTTGAGATTGGTTTAATTGGAAAATTGGCCCTGATATGCATGGAGCCAAGGTGATTGGCACACCCTTGTGTAGGTTTAATATGTAAAGTATGTCACAAGGAAGGAGATAAGGAAGAGAGCTCACACACACTCTCGCAATCAAAGAGGAGCACACATGTAGATTGAGGCAAGGAAGAATGTTCATCTTCTTCTTCTATTACATGACAGGAATGTACAACAATGACCTAAAACAACAATACAATAAGTGCATTATATAAAGAGCATTACATAAAGAAATCCTAATGTCAGCGAATAAGTGAGCTCACAAGAAACAAATGTGCCATCACTCTCAGTAGATAAATGTAGTAAAACTCAATGAAATATCCCTGACATATATCGATGCGACCACTATACATGTCACATAAATAAAAAAGTGATAGATGTCATCCTGGATCATTACATGTTGAGCTCCCCCTCAAGATCAGTGTCATGTCCTCTAATCCAAGCATCTTCTGAAATTTCTTGAGCTTCTTGGCTCCAAGTGCTTTAGTAAACAAATCAGCAACTTGCTCATCTATTCTCATAGAAACAAGATCAATATCACCTGCTAATATCTTCTCTTTTATAAAGTGATAATGTACCTCAATATGCTTTGTTATAGCATGAAAAACTAGGATGCATTATTCATTATTCAACAATTTGTTTATTCGTGAATAATTACAAAATTTTGCGATAAGCCCTTATTATTCGATCAAATTATTCAGTGTCACATCAGCTTATTTGGACATGCTTGAATAGTTTTGGCATGGGAATTTGGCACTTCTCGATCGAAAGTGCTTTCAATCGAAACAATTTTTGATAAAAAACATCTTTGATCGAAAAAAATCAATCGAACAATATTTTATAAAAGAATAGAACAATACTCATTTTTCATAATAGATACTTTGTTCTTTAGGAACTTAAAGTCTTGTTGAGAGAACAAGATATAAATTTTTGCTATAAATATTAAGTAATTTAAACTATTGTGATTGTTTGAATCAACATTGATTCTTACTTCACAATAGTATATGTATTTGAATTAAGAATCTATTGTGATTGTTTGACTCAACATTTATTATTACTTCTTCTGTAGTTGTATGTGCATATGATTAAGAATTTAAAATCTAGTGTGATACATTAAATTTATTCTTGAAAGATATAGTTGGATTATGTTTTAATAAATATTGATTGTTATTTCACAATAGTATATGTATGTGTGTGTATTGTTATATTCCAGAGATGTACATGCTTAGAGAAACGAGAAAGCCAAAAGCCAGCGAGTTCATATGATGTACCTACTCATGATGGCCAGATCAGTAGAGGAACATTAGAGAGAACTCTAGATGGTGACTAGGCAAGGGCTATAAATAGGCTGGGAGGTGAGTCCCAGACATGTCATTCTCCACTTCTCACATTTTGTATCAAATCTTAGAGGAGAGATCCATGGAGCGCAAGGTAGACATGAAGATGGAGGATTCTCACAAGCAGAGGATGATCTTCTTCTTTGTGTTTGCCACATCATCTTTTGTTTCTTCATCTTCGATTTGAGCTTTGATATTCGGCACCCTCAATTGATGTGTAAAAGGCATATGAGGCAGCTTGAAATTCATGGAGACAATCACACCCGTGAGGCAAAAAGGCTAAGCAAAATGGCGATGCTAGTCACGATTACAAGTGAGGACATATGTACTTCATTATTCTCTTGTAAAGCAGAGATTCATAGATGCATAGATCGGAGGTATTGAACCCAAGACCTACTCAATAGGAGCCGTATGTTCTACCCAATATGCCATATCAACTTGTTTATAATATGTATATAAATCGCTGCTACACACGTTGATCACACACACACACACACAGAGATGGAGAGAGAGAGAGAGGAAGAGAACGAAACAAAGAGAGAAAGAGATAGAAAGAGAGAAGCCAAGAGACAGAGAGAGAGAAAGAAAGAGAAGAAAATAGAAAGAGAGAAGGAAAGAAGGAGAAAGAAAGAAAGAGAAGAAGGAAAGAAAGAGAGAGAAGAAAAGAAGTAAAGAAAGAGAAACAAAGAGAAAGAAAGAGAACGAAAGAGAAAGAAAGAGAAAGAAAGAAAGAGAAGAACTAGAGATATAAAGAGAGAGAAAGCAAGAGAAAGAAAGAGAAATGGAAAAAAAGAGAAAGAGAAGAAGGAGAAAAGAGAGAGATAGAAAGAGAGAAGTCAAGAGAGAAATAGATAGAGAGAGAAGAAGAGAATTAAGACAGAGAAAGAGAAAGGTAGAGACAAAGAAAGAGAAAGAAAGAGAGATATAGAAAAGAGAGATATAGAAATGAGAAAAAAAACATAGAGAGAGAGCAAGAGAGGGGAAGAGAGAAATATAAAGAAAAAAATAGAAAGATATAGAGAGAGAAGAAGAGAATGAAGAAGGGAGAAAGATAGGAAGCAAGAGAAAGAGCACGATTAGCATACCTACCTTCACAAAAATGGACATAACTCTCTCACATGAATTCTAAATTGGATGATTCTACTTGGTACAGAAAGGAGAATCTGAAATGCTTTCTAATGCATGTCTGCAAGCTACCATGTGATGATTTTAAAGCACCTATAGAGAGTATTTAAATCTCTGCATACTTCTTGAAAGAGGTATGCTGCCCACTCACCTAACTTCATTGTTTTGGCCATAACTTCCTCATAACATATCCAAATCACGAAATTCAAATTGATATGGATTCTAGCTGTAAGACCGTCCTTTTGACTGGTCATATGCTATAGTTTGACCATTGAAAGCCATCTTTGCACAAGCTTTTAGATGGATGTTGACTGGCTAGAAACTCTTTTTGACTTACTTGAGTGTTGAGTTATGATAATTAGGAGTTTCTAATCATATTTGGAACAATTTTGGATAGGAGTGAATTAATTTTCATAGCTTTGCATCATATTTTTTCTCTTAAATATATTCATTTCAATACTTTTTGCATCAAAGTTTACAATTTTGCATTGTATTTTCTTCCAATTCTATGAAACCAACATTGGAATGTGCATGAATGTTAGTTTTTACATGAATTTATGTATGCACATGAAGTTACACTAACTTGTGTTGATTCATAAAAGCATGCATAGGTTGTTGTTGTGTGTTTCAAGAACTTTGTGCAGATATTGGAGTAAGAAAAGACCTTGTTATGAGGGCGTGTAGTGCCCAACAACACATTTTGAAAAAGTTTCTTATTTGCAGGCTTCTGGAGTAAAGAAAGTGGTTTACCGACCACTAAGCTGATGCCTATCATAGTATCATGGTTATTATTGTTTTGGGCTTCATTTTCCTAGGGAAGTGCTATCAAAATATTTGTAACCATATGGCGTTATATGCCATGTGAGAACTAGAGTGATGTTGTGTTGTAAGAGAGAGGAAGTCTTAGGTGTGCAAGATAAATGAAAGCATACAAAGTGATTGAAGTAGAGAAGATATGGATGAGTGGATGCATGCATACATAGATGATATGATTTGTAGAGAGATGAAGTGCACGCTGCACGTTCTGTCTATAGAAGATCATTTTTATGTATCACCATGCTGAGTTAGGGTGAGCATGAGGTATGTGATACAAGTACCATGTGTAGGCTAATGTTTCCTTTAGAAAGTAAACAACAAGGTATATACATCAAGGCCAACTAAGATGTGTTCTTGTCTAGTAACTCATGAGTACATGAATTGTTCTTCATGGGAATCTATGTACTTGATATAGAATTTTATGTCTAGTTGGCACAAGTTCGTGCAATGGTTATGATCATTAGTACAAGTATTAAGTGCTTGTATATCATTGGTTGTGATGAGGTTAATGAATGTGAAAGAAGCACAATAATTATAATGATATCCATGGATATTCACTTTCAATAAAAGGTGGATATTATGTAAAGAGTTGATTTTTCCACAAGACGATTTGGATTATTAATTGGTTTGCATTGATCTAGATGATAATTTATATGCATGGATATGTCTCCATATCATAATCCATCCAACAAAATAAATGAGTATTTCTAATCATAAGGATTAACATGTCTCATCATTTTTAGATTTAAAAACATAATTGAGGAAATAGTTAGTGAGATAGTAGCCTCATAGAGATTTTGATGCTACTCTTTGAGGGAATGCCCAAATCTATTAAAATTTTGAGGGCAAGTAGTTCATAGGTATCTCCTTACGCTGACCAATTTTCAACTAATTTGGATATTTTTAGAAAGGTCAAATGACCCCTCTACTAAAAGTGCTGCCAGTAGAGGTATAGGCCTAAAACAAGTGATATAGGCCTAAAACAAGTGATATAGGCCTAAAACAAGTGATATAGGCCTCTTACAAAGGGCCTTTCTTTTCATTGGTACATCCAAATTATACAATTTGTGTTGGCCATGAAAGTTGGACTCCAGAACTTTGTGCACAATAGTTTTAATTATTTTTAGAGATCATTTGATAGGTCAAAGAAGCTCTGCACATCAAAGTGCAGCCTTTGAAATTTATGAAATGACTAGAGACCATGTCACCTAGAGGTGATTAGTTCTATTAGCTCATTTACTCAAATTGGATGATTTTTGTTCCTAAAATTAGGCTAAACACCTTCAAATGTGGTGTCCAGAATTTCAAGATGAAATGTTTCTCCATTAAGGTGATATAGAAAAAAGAGTAAGAGTTAGCCTCTGCAATTGTTTAAAATATTATAGGTATAGAGGCTTATTATTTTGGTCATTGTGAAAGCCTCGAATTTCTGAATACTATGAAATTTATGTAAATTAATATAGGTGGTAATACCTATATGATATGAAAATTTGGAAGAAATTGGACATCATTTGCTAGGTCAAATGACCTATTCTTCCCAAAACAATCACTAGTATGGATTTGCCAAAGAGTGATACATGTGTATGATGAACACATGCTTATTTCATATTGGAAGCTCCAATTTCAAAAAAATTTCTTGAAGAAGCTACATCAATACAACCACTATGATATATCCAAAATTCAAATATTTTGGAATTTATCTTCATGGTTAGAAGATATTTTAAAAGTGCAGGAGCATTGTTTTTAAGCTTAGCTAAGTGTAGGTGTAGCAAAGATAGAATGACACATTTGATTGAGTAATTGCTTGAATTTGAAATTGAAATTTTGTGAAACCAAACTAGATAAGTTCATCTAGATTTGAGCATAAATAAAATAAAATTTGGAGTTTCTTGATTAGTCTAAGGCCTTCAAGAAGATGGCCATGTACATTTTTAGAGTTGGTTGTCAAGTGTTGGACCCTTCCAATGAAATGGCTATAAAGCTCTCAGAAAATATCCAAATCAAGTGATTTTTGTGCCTAATGAAAGCTTGAAAAAGCTAAATAATGTTGGAGAATTTCATACATTTTGCATGAGTAAAATTTATTTAAAACTAAGCTTCAATCTGCTATTGTTGAAAATTGTTTATGCAGGAGACATTGTTGGAAGGAAAATATTTTCCATAGGTTTTTTATGATATCTTTTGTGATATGGTGTGATCACCATCGGCTAGACATGCCCTAGATACTTGTTTATTGATCATTGGTTTTTGGTGATCATTCTCAATAGGAGAGAGGAGACTCTATCGAAATTTTTAGAAATATATATACTGCCATGAGAGCATGGAAGAGAAGAACTTTGCTAATTGTTCTTATTTCATATAATTGCATTCATAAAAGCTGTATAAATTCCAATTTATTATGAGTTGATATTTGATTCAGGTTGCATGATTTGATATTTGATGCAAGCTGCATCCTTCACAACTCTAGTTGAATTGATTTATTACATAGTTTCTCATGTCTCAACTCAAGATGAGTTGATATTCGAGACAATTATGAGTGATAGAGTCATACGAATGACTTTGTTCTTTTCATCGAGGGAAGGAAACACTTCAGGAATACTTTGTGATTTCATTATTTTTAAGAGAAGTGTTCGACTTTAATCTCACACACGCATTTATGGGGTATAGAGTTTTGTGGGACATCAAAATTTGTATTCTACCTAGGTGTAGGATAGATGGTATGGGAGAGAAGTCTCTAAGATTGTATTTTTTATATGCTTTGGAGTTCATTCATATGATCTTCTTAGTATTAGACAATAGAGGGGCAATTGAGACAGTCACTCTGTATGTGATTGCAAACAAGGTAAGTCCGCAAGCAAGTAGCCTAGAAGCTGAAAGCCAAGGTTTCCATATAAGAACTATGAATAGGCAATCGCATTAAGAAGAAATTCATAGATTACGTACTACTTTATTTGATATGCCTAAGAAGATGCCATGTTTCACACATAGTCTGTATAAGGTGAGCTAGATGCTTAGCCTAGTGGGCTATGAGTATGCACACATCCCTTACCATTTTTTCAGTGTGCTTAGTGGACTTATTTTATGGTCCTCATTATATTTGGGTGTGCCAGATTATTATAGTAGTTTACCAGAGACACCTCATTCCTAGTTAGGAATGATTTGATCATAGTAATGATCAAATGGTATGATTGAGATTTTGGTCCATAGTTTGGATCATTGACATATTAATATCTTGGTCCATAGTCTGGATCTTTGATAGATTGTCATCTTGGATTCATAGTTTGGATCATGAAGAGACTTTCTTGAGTTTCATTCTCATTACAGTGAGTAAATCAGTTAGATTTACTTGAGCTTAAAGATTAATCACTATTAGGAAAAGATTTCCATTTATTTTTAGTATTTTTTCATAGAGATTGGGGACATAGTGAGATTGTTTTGGATGAGAAAAGTATTTTATTTTTCATTACTATAGTGGAGTAAGTGATTTTGCATGATTATACAATATGACAAGCTATCAGTGGGTATTCCAGGGAGAAAAAGGCAAGTTGCCAAGGTCTCTACAGGTGACAAGCCATCACAAGTTAGTGGTCAAGGTCTAGGCATAGGGAGTCGGAGGATATTCCGAGTACTTATGCTGCCACATATGCACTCATTGGGCCTCAAAGGGGATTCCTATAGTATGCCCAAGGCAAGTACTACTATTTATTCATGGAAATGCTAGATAGCAAGCAAAGAGACGAGTTGTCTACTTTTTGATTATCTAGTATTTCAAACACCTAGCACACTCTATTCTTATTATTTGGAATCATAGATTATGATTCCCATGTTTATAGCTCCTTCTATATCATTGAGGACAATGATCTTTAGAAGGGGGAGAGAGTGTTATATTCCAAAGATGTACATGCTTGGAGGAACGAGAAATTCCTTGCTCGGGGGATAGCCAAGGCAAAAAGCTAGTGAGTTCATATGAGGTACCTACTCATGATGGCCAGATGAGTAGAGGAAGCTTAGAGGGAACTCTAGATGGTGACTAGGCAAGGGCTATAAATAAGCTGGGAGGTGAGTCCCATGCATGTCATTCTCCATTTCTCAGATGTATGAGTATAGTATATAAGAAGTTTCATCTGATAGTATGTGTATGAATATGAGTGTATAATTGTGAACGAAAAATCTATTGTCATTGATATTGATTCTTACTTCAAAAGAGTATGTGTTAATGTATCTGCATATGATTGGTAATTTACAATCTATTGTGATTGTCTGATATGACATTGATTCTTACTTCACAACAGTATGTGCAAGTGTATGTGCATATGATTAGGAATTTAATGTATCTATTGTGATACATTAAATTTATTATTGAAAGATGTAGGTAGATTATGTGTGACTCAACATTGATTGTTACTTTGTAATAGTATATATATGTGTGTGTCTGAGTATATAATATATATGAAGTTTCTTCCCATAGTATGTGTATGAATATGAGTGTATAATTGTGAATGAAAAATCTATTGTGATTGTCCGACTCAATATTGACTATTACTTCACAATAATATGTCTAAATGTATGTGCATATGATTGGGAATTTAGAATCTATTGTGATTATCTGATACAACATTGATTCTTCCTTCATAGTAGTATGTATAAGTTTATGTGCATATGATTAGGAATTTAAAAGCTATTGTGATACGTTAAATTTATTATCGAAAGATGTAGGTAGATTATGTTTGACTCAACATTGATTGTTACTTCATAATAGTATATGTAGGTGTGTGTATGAGTATATAGTATATAGGAAGTTTCATCCGTTAGTATGTGTATGAATATGAGTGTATAATTGTGAATGAAAAATCTATTATGATTGTGTGACTCAATATTGATTCTTACTTCATAAGTATATGTAAATGTATGTGCATATGCTTGGGAATTTAGAATCTATTGTGATTGTCTGATACAACATTGATTCTTACTTCACAACAGTATGTGTAAGTGTATGTGCATATGATTACAAATTTAAAATCTATTGTGATACATTAAATTTATTATTGAAAGATGTAGGTAGCTTATAATTGACTCAACATTGATTGTTACCTCATAATAGTATATGTATGTGTGTGTATGAGTATATATATCTTAGTATATAGGAAGTTTCATCTAGTAGTATGTGTATGAATATGAGTGTATAATTGTGAATGAGAAATCTATTGTGATTTTTTGACTCAATATTGATTCTTACTTCACAATAGTATGTGTAAGTGTATGTGCATATGATTAGGAATTTAAAATATATTGTGATTGTTTGACTCAACATTGATTCCTATTTCACAATAGTATGTGTAAGTATATGTATGTGTAAACATATATGTGTTTATGATTGAGAATTAAAATCTATTGTGATTGTTTGACTCAAAAATGATTTTTACTTCACAATAGTATGTGTAATTGTATATGGGTGTATGATTGAGAATTAAAGTCTATCGTAATTGTTTGACTCAACATTGACTCTATATTTTATTTGATATTGAAAAATGTTGTTTTTTGTAGTGATAGTCTTCATAAAGCACTTTGCAAGCACTTTTGAGAAAGGGAAAAGAACGTTCATATGTGATTGTTCATCAAGAGGATAAAACAGTGCCCACAATACAATGCAAATGTTGTGGACATCATTATGTAGGAAATGCAACTCAAATAAAAGAGCATCTTTTTAGTACAGGTAATAATGTGGCACGATGCTCTAATCTAAATAGTGATATATGGGTACATTTTGCAAGTTATGCAAATAAATGCAAATCTCAAAGTATCATATCAAATAGATTCAAAAGCATGAGTAGTTCACAACACTTTCGAAGTACCCCAAGTGTAGAGGAAGAACGAGTAGATGCATCGATGACAAGAGAGGATCATCAGGATATTTCTACTCAATTCTCTCAAACTATTTTTGAGAATAACGAAGATACATGTACTCCATTTTCTCCAACTGCATCAAAAAAGAGAGGTCTTGGTGAATGTAGTGAAAATGGTGGATCTAATAGTTTGTCACCATGCAATGTCTGTAATAAATCACAAACTACTGTACCTCTAGCTTTTGAAAAGCAAGATTGTCTCGAGCTTCATCTTAAATGGACTTATGCATTCTTAGCATGTGGGGTTCCTTTCAATGTTATTTGTAATCCCATTTTCAAAGATGCTTTGATGTCAACTACATGAAAAGGATTCACCATGCCATATTATAATAAAATGCAAACAGAGTATGTAGATAAAGTGAAAAAAAGTACTAAGGCTATTTTAAAGCGAAAAGTACCTGATTATGTACCCATGTATGGATGTAAAATAGCATTGGATGGATGGACAAGTTGTCAAAAGAAACCATTGATTAATTTCATGGTTATATGTCCAAACAGAAACATGTTTTTAGAAGCTATTGATACTTCTCTTAAAGAGAAAAGTTTAGCTTTTCTTGTAAAGGTATATGAACATGCTATATCACATGTGGTTGGTCTAAAGAATGTGAGTGCAATAGTAACAGATAATGCCTCTAATTTTTGAAGTGCTGGAAGTACAATTCAGAAAACATATGAAGGCATTACTTGGGTTCCATGTGCAACTCATACATTAAATTTATTATTGAAAGATATAGGTAGATTATTGTTCATTAAAAAAGCTTATTATATGCAAATCATGTGGTCAAATTTATCAGAGATCATCAATTTTCATATTTTCTCTTTTGATCAAAATCTCCCAATATAGCACTTCATATTTTTTGTGCCTAATGACTTGCAACTGCCTATATTGTGCTTAGTGGATTATTGGAAGTTAAGCGAGCTCTTGTCGGAATGATTATTAATCAAAGATGGGAGGCATGGCTAGAGAAGTACCCTTCTTATCAAATTGCAGCATCCAAGTGTACGTCTCTAATACAATCATAAAATTTTTGGCGTAATCTTGAAAAACTCATTGGTATTACTAAACCTTTGTGCAACTTTTTCAAATGGCTGATACTGATAAATTTGTGACTGGAAAATTTTATTGGATTATGTCAGAAGCTATTCAAAAAGTAAAAGACTTTAATCAATTTTCATTACGAGAAAAAACATAGATTGTATCGTTAGCAGAGAAGAGATGGATGCAAATACATACTCATTTGCATGGAACAACATTCATTTTGGATCCAACATTTCAACTCAATGGTCAAGTATCAAAGAAGTCATGGAAAACTTCAAAAGCACATATCCGTTATTACTTCCAGGTCCAAATGGTCAAGATGCATTCCACCAAAAAGTAGCGTATGTAAATTGAGAAGGACCTTTTGGAGATCTATGGCACAAAGAGTACAGAGGTGAAGCAGTGGAGTTGCAACATATAGCTATGAGAGTGCTTTAAGTAGTAGCTTCAAGTCGTAGTTGTGAATGTAATTGGAGTGCCTATGATTTTCTTCATTCAAAATGAAGTCACTTAACTGTATCACATGCTAATGATTTGGTATATGTGTTTTGTAATATGCATTTGATGTACTATGAATACTATGATTATATTCAATTGCAAAATCGATGGTTTTAAAATAGTTATTTTTTTAGTTTAAAATTATCTATTCAGTGTTTTCTTGATTCAATAACTCATCGGTAGTAAAAAGATCAAAAGATGATGATGACTCCGAGAGTCTTCCCTATTTTCTCTCATATGCATCCACAGAAAGTTGTAAATTTTTCACTTGACTTTCTAGATCATCAATCCTCTTTTGTTGATCATCTATTTTTCTTCATAATGAAGGAATTGTTTAACCTTCATTGTATAATTCTGCTCCTTGTGACGACAAATCATGTATAAGATTATGTTCTTTAGGTAGCAAAATGTAGGGCCACTTTGGAGGAAGAGAGCCTTCCTTTCCTTGATTATGAATTATTTCTCGATTTTGAGGATGACCCAAACCGATACCTGCATTCTTCAGACGATCATACCAATCGCACTTCATTTGATCCACATAATTCAAATGATACCACCTTATTTAATCCACATACTTCAAATGATAGCACTTCATTCAATCCATATAATTAAAATGAATCCATAACATTTAATCCATATAGCTCAAATGATACCACTTCATTTAATCCAGGTAATTCAAATGATACCACTTCATTTAATCCACACCATTCAAATAAATCCACATCATTTTATCCACATATTACAAATGAATCCACTTCATTTAATCTAGTTAACTCAGATGATACCACTTCATTTACTCCACATAATTCAAATGAATTCAAAATGGTACATTAAGGTACTCCTTCTTCATTATTTCTAGCCACATGTCCAATGTAACACCATTCCGAAATTTGAAAATAAGGCACGAGATTTTGCTATAGTGCCTAGCTAATCCAAGTGGATTAATAATTCAACTCTACGTAACAGATAACACTCTGGCTTCATTCGTGGCTTCATTCTCTCGTGTTTGTATGTCAGCATCATGTAATTTGAATAACTTGGCAACAAATACTTCATTGATGAATCTCGGGTGGGATATTTTGACTTTATGGATCATTCCATATTGTCCTTCCCTCACCAGAGATACATCATCAAAAAGAATAGAGGAATATGGGAGCAAACAAATATTTTTAGATGTTTGATATCCCATATTCACATATGTATCTCTTGTATTTGGATCTACAGATGGTCTCACAAGGTGTTCTGTCGTGTCCGGTTTTAATCAATTTCCTCTCTTCATTGTTTGATAGTGTAAATTAATAAATTTAATTTTATCGATGAATCCAAGTTAACTGGTGATATCCACCGCCAATGACTCTCCTACTTAGATGATCTATCCAAAGATACATGTAAGCTCTTTTGACATTTGCTCATCTAATACCTGTGTTCCACCTGACACACTGCCAAATTTATCTTAAAAAATAAATATTGTTCTAGATACGCGCAATGAAATCTTTGTATCTAGATGTTTCCATGGGTAGACTGATTTCATCTTCTCTCATTCAATACATGTAGGAGCACACAAATTCTTCTAAAAATTTTCACTCCTACTTGTTTATTTTATTTTCCATCTGTGCAAAAATAAAAAATAGACTATCAATAAGTGTATGGATAAATAAATCAATAGTATGTGTGCACAAATGATAGACATATGGATAGTTAAATAAGTAGATTTATAATTAAATAGAAAGTGTAATTATAATCTTGAAGTGAATTTATGTAACTATTGAGAACGTAAGAGTCAAAGAATCAAAACTTTATAATAGTTCATATACACTCACTATACTATGTATGAGTTTTGTCACATGACTGTATATAACTACTATGATAGTAAGAGTCAAAGAATTAGACAATCTGTCGAGCCCTAACCGGTTGAAACTAAGGGTGCAAAGTATTTTTCCTCTTAAGGTTCAAAGGATGAATTTAAAATCTTAAGGTGCAAAAGTAAAGAATTAAAAGGAAAGGTGAAGGAAAGGCGAACAGAAGATCATCGAGTCCACTTTCATCGACTTCATCGGTAGGAAGCATGGCAGGATAGGTGGACCTAGAAACCTTACTCTCCAGATTAAACATAAAATTTCCCACTCCACCACCTCCTATCCATTCAATGATGTCTTCACATGTGTCCTCCGATAGGAATTATGATGATTCTTACTATCAAGAGCATATTATATGTTTGCTTAATTTTTTCTATGGCATGTATCAAGGACTACGATTGGAATGTATTGACCATGAGGTACAATATTGTAGTTTTGAGCATGCACCACCACCTGATTAATGTGATAGAGCTTGGGTATGTATTGATTCTATAGATTAATGTCATTGTTTTAATTGAAAATCATATACAAAATCAAATTATACTTAATATACAAGAATATTTGCTCAATGATGATGATGATGATTCTCCTACTAATAATGCTAATATACCTCGTACATGTCACAAACTTTCCGTTCATCAATTACAAGAAGAGGTTTCTTGAAATCCTCTACCTTCTAGTTTACAAACTGAAACGTCTGAAGATTATCCATTGCCAACTCATGATCATCCTCTAGTACAAACATATGATAGAAGAAGATATGGAGGATGGAATAGAGGACCACTTCCTTTAGATGGAGAGGTTTATAACTTTTGGGGTAATCGCTATATGATTGCTCCTTGAGTAATACTTGTGCTAGTCATGGTCTCTTTATTCAAGAGGATTTATATGTGCATCCAAACTCTGAAGTCACTCTTATGTCATTTCGTGGTCCTATATATGGATGCGGAGATTGGCATCGACTTACACATTATTTTCAAAGCATGAATACTTATGGATTATGCCTGATTATAGGTTCCCTTGCTAGTAGAGGGACTACACATGCCAAAAATGAAAGATTATATATTGATGGAAGACCTTAGATGCATGGAAATATAGCAAGTTTAATAAACATTAGTCGAGGATACAATAGTTCAGTGACATTGGACATTTGAGGAGCATGAAAATAGTCATGAATCACCATACATAAGTAGAAATGTAGCAAGATACATAGTTGTCAATGATATTACTTCATTACATGCTCATGATGAATTATTAGTGAATTATGGATGATGTAGACCTCCAAGAGCACCTTTTAGCTAGGGAGCAATGACAACTTTCAATTCACCTATCTTTTGTTGCATTGAAAACTCTAATTGATTAAAAATCTTTTCAAATTAACTTACATATTTATATTTATGTTTAATGTTTACTTTTCATTCATTTATGGAATACTAATGATTTTTATTCATGTCTGTAGATTCCTATGTATGACATTGATGATCTTCCATTAGACAATTCAAAGTTGATAGTAAGACCTCATTTATCAGAAGCTTCCACAAGGAGGCTATGCAAAAGTGATTCTATCGAATATGCAAGATTGAAAGACCTATATTCAAAAGAAGATAAAGTACAAGATTTTTGCGATACTGATGAAGATGATGGCATGGAAAATTTTATGGAGGATTGGTATCAAAAGGACAGCAAATGCATTGATCTTTCTAAAAATGACAAATATCTTCGAGAAGAATGTCTAAGGCATATATATGAAGTAAGTCGCTTGACACCACTAAGTGTAAGCTTACTTATTATCATTCATCAAAATTGTTTTGGATAGAGTAATGTATCTATTTGAGCACTATTAAGGTGAAATTTGTGATTTTCTCTCTCTCTCTCTCTCTCTCTCTCTCTCTCTCTCTCTCTATATATATATATATATATATATATATATATATATATATATATATATATATATATATATATATATATATATATATATATATATATATATATATATATATATATATATATATATATATATATATATATATATATATATATATATATATATTCATTCATATGACCTTTTTCATGAAGTTATAGGTTACTATTTGAAAGGTTTTACCAAGCAAGATTATTCTTCCTACATCACATGATGAAACAAAGAAGATAATCAACAATCTTGGTGTAGGTTACCACTCTATACATGCATGTCCTAAAGATTGTCTTTTATATAAAGGTGAGTATGTAGACTCTTTGACATGTACAAAATCTCAATCTCCTCGATATAAGGATGAAGAGAGTAAAATTCCAAAAGTGGTATTGAGACATTTTCCATTGGTTTCACAAATTAAACATATGTTTCAAAGCCCTGAATTATCAAAGATTTTGACATGAGGATTTGATCATAAAAGTATTGATGGAGTAATGGAAATTCTAGCAAATAGTGCAACTTTTCAACATATTGATTGTAGATGACCTAATTTTGCAGAACAGCCACCCAATCTAAAGTTAGAAGTTGCATTAGATGGGGTTAATCCGTTCTTAATGAAATCTAGTAAATGATGAACATAGCAAAGACACATTCAAGTTTGTGAATTTGTGGCTTGGATTATACATGATTCTCCAAGATACGGTGTTTGTTTAGGTAATGATGTAATTTTTTAATTTAATATGTATACAATTGTATGTGAGTTAATCTAATTTATATTTTTATGGTTTTCAATATGTAGGAATATCTACTAAGGGATATAAGGCTTGCCCTTATTGTGGTGATTAGTTGAGATTATTTTATAGTAAGAATCTCAATAAACATATTTATTTTTGACATCAAGAGTTCTTGCCTGATAATTTTAATGGAAAGATTGAAACACGTTAGTGTCCAAAACTAATGACACCTATGGATTGGTATTGAAAATGGGTATATGGGGCTCTTATAGATCCACAATCTGAAATCTTCCATGATGATGAAGATGATGAGAATGTAAAGAAGGTAAAGGAAAATTGGCACTAGCTAAGAATATGGAAATATGGTATTCTTTGGAGTATTGGAGAGAGTTAAAGATCTTTCATCTTCTTGATCCTATGCATATATCCAAGAATAATCATTATTCATTATGGCAACATCTTCTTGGATTAGAAGATACAATAGCATCAAGAAATGATTTGAAGGAGCAAAACTCAAAACCAAATTTATGGCCAATTTTTGTTAGAAATAGACAAGAAACAACTTATGCATGTGCTCCTTGGATGCTTACACCAAAAGAGATACAAACTATCAATAATAGGATTCAGTCTATTCGAACACCTATAGGATATGGTGCATCTCTCCAAAACAAATTTACCATGGATGATATGAGCTTATCTATGTTAGAGGCACATGATTGACATAACTTTGTGAAGCACATTCTACCTTTGGTTATCAATGGATGTACAACAAAAGGAGTACAGTATGTGATCTATCGTCTTGAATCTCTTACAAGATAATTATCATACTTTTATATTCAATGTATAAGACTATTTATTATCTTTTATTTATGAAATATTTCTTTATAGTTTAATTTATGATAATAATAGGTGGATTATATCAAAAGAGATTGACAAGGACTTGATCCCACAAAGGCTACTATGTTTGATGGAGAAAGAGCTTCCAACACCATTTTTGGGTTGAGAAATTTATGGGAATATTTAAAGGTTATGTGTGACAAAGAGCAATACCAGAAGGTTCCATGGCAAAGAGATGGATGCTTGAGGTGTGCATGTACTATGTTAGTGAATACTTTCAAAGAGTTCATGAAGAAGCTCTACATCATGGACCAACACCTCTTCTTCAAAAATAGTAAATGAGGTATTATCAAGTAAGGGAGTTCCATTTAAATTTACATTCCAAGACAAAAGTGATGTGTCTACTTTTGTAGGATATAATAGCGAATGCATGCAAGACTTTGTTAGCGAGTATGAATAGGAACTTCAAAATCTCTGAAGTGAAAGATGGAGAAAAAAAAGATATAGAACTAATCTCAATGGTAATGAGGATACAAATATATCATCTTTCACAGATTAACTATATACTCGTATGCAATGAGCCAATGCAAATAATGAACAAATATCAGATGAGCAGAGGGAGTTAATGATAGGTTGTGAAACAAAGGTAATTTAATTTTAATAAAAATTCTATTTTCACACACACACACACACACACACATATATTATATATATATATATATATATATATATATATATATATATATATATATATATATATATATATATATATATATATATATATATATATATATATATATATATATATATATATATATATAAGTTTCTCTCTAATAATTTGATTTCTATTGCAAGCACAAATGTTCATAAATATCTAGGCTTCTGGAAAGCATATTAGAATCAAAATGATTGATTCTTTATTTAAAGTAGAGAATTCTAGCATTCTTGCTTCTTTCAAGCAACTATCATGTGATAGCTCAAAAGATATGAACTTTATAGATAGCGAACTGGGCTACCTATGAACCATTGTTGATATCTATGAAATATCACTTCATATGTTCAAAAAGGTAAAAGAAAGTTCTTATTCTTTATGATATAGTTTATTATTTTTTTAAGCACATAATAATGAAATTTTTTTCTCATATTTTGATAGGTTATTTTGAAAAGTGATTTGTTTTGAGCTAAGTATAAAGGTAGCGGTTCCACATTGAGAACGGAATTATCTGCATTTTGGGCAACTGATTCTTTGAAAATAATGTTATTAACTTGAGAACCATATATTCTTCCCACACATATTGAACAAACATTTTTTTATAAACACCCCGATGTTCATCCTCGGTGGCAAGTCATTCATGTTCAACATAGATGTCGGTCATTGTTTGAACACTTCAGTGTTACAAAGATCAAAGAAAGTCATATTGATTGTTCACCATTAGATATTGATATATTGACATCTCAAAGAGAAATTAGAATCGTTGTACATGACAACGATAATAATTTGCTTGATGAAGATGATAATACTCTACATGCTGATTCTATTGATGATGAAGAGGAATTACCAGAAATTGATGTTAGTCCATCAATAGATGATGTCATTTATGAGAGCATAGATTTAACAATAGAAGAAATCATAGAAATCAATAAGGATACTAAAGATGATACTATATTGATGTCTTACCAAACTGATGGTAATAATGAAAACATATGAGTAGATTAGATACTAGATCCTACTAAAGTTATCAATCATTAACTTGAATCTTTTTAATGGGTATCAGATAATATGTTCTCCTTTATTCAACTAGAATATAGGTGAATCCCACCACAGAGATGAAAACATGTTGTTTTAAGTAAGAACATGAAGCTTGGGGATATGCCTACAATTTTGTATATAGCTTTAGTTTTAGGGAAGAAATTCCTCTCATATATGTATGCATATATGTGTGTATATATGTGTGTGTATTGATGTGTCTTATATGTATACGTGTTTTAGTATGCACATATGTGTGTTTCCTATGTATATATTATTGACGACATGATTGCTCCTACATCCTCTACATTTTGTATCTACATAAGTGCATATCCATTTTAAATCTAGGAGGCACTCCATTTCTAGTTTATTTCCATTTTATATTGTATTTTCTTCGTATTTGGGTATGTTGCCATTTGCTTCTACCATTGTATTCATTCTCCCTTCATGGGAATTATCCCACATGAGATGTACTTTGGAGAGCCCCTCCCAAATATATATAAGGAGGGTCTCTCCCCCATTTGTACTTGGTTAGAAGCTTGAGGAGCCTACTCCATGCTCTTGGCAAGCTTATTTCTAATCCACATGAGTTTACCCATTTCATGGTCTACTCATTTTGAGTCCCACACATTCTTTCCTTTGTAAGTACACTCTTCTTTTGATTTTGCTTCTGTGCATGTACTCTCTACATTGTATCAAAGCAAGAGTTGGAGGTCTTGGTGGTGTCTTTGGCAGTGATTTTGGTGGTGGTGGTGCACGAGTGTTGGTTGTTTTGCTTTCTCTACATTGAGTTTTTTGCCATTAGTTTTGCTCTTTAGGGCCTCAGTTTCCCCATTTGCCCACCCTTCCACCCTTCTTCTTCATCATTTTCCCATTCATTTTTACCCCCATTGTTCCACCCTCCGGCCCTCTTTGTGGAAACATTTGGCAATTCATCCCTCGTGATGGTCATTCTCATGGCATTTTGGTGACACCATCATCTTGAAGTGTTTATAAACACTATTGCATAGATCCTTCGTCATCTATATCAACTTCTATAAGGTGTTATGACATTGATCATGGCCCTTGTGATGCATTTCTAGATTTAAAGTGGTCAAAATTCTATTGAATTCATTTTTATATCCTTATTGTGCATTTCTACCTCTCCATTGTGCTAAGTGTTCAGTTTCACAGTATTCTCTACAACAAAGAGTTCCTACATATGTTCAAAATTCCTTCTGAATGCATCCATGGTAGGAAGTGTGTGACATTCTGCGTATTATAGTATGCAAGACAATCCGGCAAGCTACAGACTTTAATCCAAGATGCATGCTGATAAAAGAACCGCCAGCTGGCTATGAGGAACTGTCTTCGACATAGATCGAGAAGTTGGATCACGTTGAGTTAGCACTTAACAAGTATTTGGCAGTGATCTGATAAGTTTGAGTGTATGGTGGCAAAAGAAACAGCATGTGTGGCATTGACCCGACATCCATTAACTCTTCTCAATTGCAGTCGATACTTCTAGAGTAGATGGAATTAGTCAACTATGCAGAGTAACTAACTCTTCTCAATTGCAATCGTGATAACCATCCATCGTCTATATGTGGTGCTAGCCTCATTAGCCACAAAAGTGTACTCATTATAGACTTGATTACTGTTGATATATTTAGGTAGTGATGTGCATGAACACTCTAGGACCACCGAGGCACTTTTTTCCCTCTTTAGGAGGTTTTTTTCCCCGGCTTGTATATACGCAATTGCCCTAATGGGCTACTTTTCTTTGTACATTCTCGTGGTAATACATTGAATATTGTGTGTTGTCGTTCAAGCTTCTTCTTCTTCCTTGTGTTGTTTGTATACTTCCACAGACGTCTAACTCCAATAATTGGTATCAGATCAGGGCTGTGCTTCATCTAGGTTGTCATCAACACCCCTATGGTCACAGTTTCAAAATCGCATGAAATATGGTACACATACTGAGGGTGATTAGGAGATCAAAACGACTTCACTTTATGGTGCGAAAATTGTGATTTGAACTCGTTTCCATCTCTGAATGCACTATTGTAGTGCTTATGTAGGCTATTTCATCTTTTTGTGCCAAAGATATGTACTTGTTTTGGTTCGCCACTATAAGCATCTCAAAGTCTACTACAAGTTTAGTAGAACTTGCCAAGGTACTTTTGCTCAACTTTTTCACATATATTCATTTGTTTGCATCAGGGTATTTTAGTCAATGTCCATGGCTGAAAGCAGTGATATATTCCATATGTTCGCTGTTGAGGATAAGTTGGATGGTACCAATTACGCAACATGTATTCGTTGTAAAAGAATTGTGGGACATTGTGGAGTGTGTTGAAAAATGTCCTGTTACACCTACAAATACAGGTACTAAAGTTGATGCATATGGCATTGAAGATGTTGATATTCTTTAGATTCCTGTTCATGCCACGGTTTCTGTTGCACCTACTGTAGAGCAAATTCATTGGGATGGCAGAGATGCTCAAGCACATGCATTGATAGCCTTATCTATCAAACATGCCATTATTCCTCACATTCGGTCTTATAGGACAACTAGGGATGGTTGGGATACACTTACCACATTGTACTAGGCTAGGAATGAGGCTTGTGTTGCTCACCTTTGAAAACAGTTGTAGAGTGAGCATATGAATGAAGGTGATTCTATTGATAATTTTCTAACAAAGATCAAAGACTTGAAGGAACAATTGATTTTTTCTGATGAAGTTATACTAGATAGCTCACTTATGCAGGTCTTCTTGATTCATGTCAGAGTTTTGGTTCTAACAAAGATCAAAGACTTGAAGGAACAATTGATTTTTGCTGATGAAGTTATACTAGATAGCTCACTTGTGCAGGTCTTCTTGATTCATGTCAGAGTTTGATGATGAAAGGTAATCCAAATGCCTTGTCATTTGAGGAGTTAGTTTCTATTATATTGGAGGAAGATCAATTTAGGCAGAATAAGTCTATTATGCATGTTGCAAATCAAGCTTTCTTGGCTAGTCAGAAGGGTAAATGGAGCTCATCTACTAGTAAGAAAAAATCTGCAAATGCTACACATTTGAAGAAGGAAGACAAAGGTGAGAAGAAACTAGAAAAGCAGAAATGATTATACAAATACTGTAAAGCAAATGTTCATGTCATTAAGAGCTCTCCAAAACTAGCTGCTAAAGAGGCAAAGAAAAAAAGAGGTTGTAATGGTTGTTGCAGATGCCTCCACCAAAAAATGAGTCTGCTAATCTTGTGGAGAATGAAGAATGGACATTTACTACTATTTGTACTTTTGATCCATCTTTGCATGAGCAATGTATGTCTACAGTAGAATGAGATGTTTGTTATTTTGATAGTGGGGCAACCAAACATATTACCTCACATCACAGCTTCTTCACTTCACTTGAACCTACCCCTACAAGGAATACTATCACATGTGCCAACAACTCCTCTTATCCTATCATGGGAGTTGGTAAGATCATTTGGACTATTCTGGATGGTAGTTCTTTCACTTTGTTAGATGCTTTATTTGTGCCAAGGATGAAGAAGAATCTGTTATTAGTTTGGGCTTTAGCCAAGATTGGCTTGGTTGTGAAATTTGTTGATGACAGGTGTACAGTTCATGGTCTGTCAAATGGTGACATGATTATTGCTTCTGGTATTTTATGTCTTGGTTTGTATAAGCTCATAGATTATGAAAGACATGCGAATGATTTTGCATGTGTAGTACATGATACTTAGTCTATGTCAGATGCAAAGCTTTGGCATGCACGCTTTGGTCATTTGAATTTTGCTAGTTTGCTACGCCTGCAAAAATCTGAAATGGTGTCCTCTTTGCCCAAACTTGAGGCACCTAGTAAACATGTATGTGTAGGCTGTATTTTGGGCAAAATGCAGTGTTCCTCCTTCCCAAAAGATGGTTTAGTTTGGGCTACTAAAAAATTGTAGCTTGTTCATAGTCATGTATGTGGCCCTATGCAGATACCTTCTTTTGGGAACTATCTTTACTTCGTGACTTTCATTGATGACTTTTCTAGGCATGCATGGGTATATCCATTGAAAGAAACTCCGAAGTGCTTATGTGCTTCAAACAGTTTCTAGTTTTGGTTGAAAATCTGTCAACATGTAAAATAGGCACCCTCCATTCTAATCTAGGGGGGAATATATGTCTTCTGAATTTAGTGCACTTCTAATTAAACGTGAGATAAAACATCATTCTATAGTGCCGTAAAAATCAATAGAATGGAGTTGGTAAATGGAAGAACATGTCACTCATGGATATGGCAAGGTGTATGGTTAAGAGTCAAGCTTTACCACATAGTTTTTGTCCTAAGGCTATCATGTGTGCAGCATATGTACTTAATCGGTGTCCCAGTAAAGTACTATGGTCTATCACCCCATATGAGGCTTGGCATGGTCGCAAGCCATTGGTTGCTCATCTACGTGTTTGTGGTTGTCTGACATATGCATTAGTGCCTAAACAACATCACAAGAAATTGGATGATAAAGTAGTAAAATGTATTCTTGTGGGGTACAGTTCTAAAAGCAAAGGCTAACGTTTGTATCACCCATAGAATAAATGCATTTTGGTTAGCCATGATGTTGTTTTTGTGGAAGATGCTATTCAGCCTTTACTTTCATGTGCAAAGGAGACATCTGTTAGCTCCAAAGACATGTATGATACTTTGTTGCCTCTTTTTACAGGTGGATAATCTAGTGCTGGTCCTAATGAGGAAACTTCTCAGCCGTTGCAGGTTTCATGTGATATGCACATCATTCTATTTCTGATAAAGATTTACATAATGCACTTGTTGATGAGAGAGCTGATATTGAGGAGGCAAAAACTATGCCAGAATGGATGGTGCAAACTTTGCGTGACAGCAAATTAGATGCACCTCTCTCATATCGTACTCTTTTAGGCTCTCATAGTGCCTCTTTTGCATCAGTATGGCTGCATCTAGTCCCTATGATGAGACTGAGCCTGTTTTGTTTGATGAAGCAAAAAATTATGAACATTGGATGGTTGCAATGCAATCTGAATATGATGCTTTCATGAAAAATGGTACCTGTTCTTTATATGACTGGCCTCTTGGCAAGAAGGCCATTGTCACTAAGTGGGTATACAAGTTGAAGCGTAAACCTGATTGAAGAGCTGATAGGTATAAGGCTAGGCTTCTTGCAAAGGGTTATGCTTAGGAAAGAGGCATTCATTTTGATGAGACCTTTGCTCCTACTTTCTGAATGACTACTATTCACAACATATGTGCACTTGCAGCTCATCATGGTGGGAATGTACATCTGTTGGACATTAAAATAGCATTTCACTTGCATGATGAAGTGTATGTTTTTTAGCCCCGTGGCTTGATTTATTTTTGCATTAGTTGGCCAGATATTTAGTTTGTTATCTCACAGATGAGTAGGTTTATGCATTGCCCAGGTGTCAAGTATTGGTTGGCGGTTAAGCACATCTTTCGCTACTTGAGTGGTACCCGACTACTTGGGTTATTTTTATCCCAAGGGGGGATCACTACCAATAGATTTTCATGCTTTTCTTGACTCTCACTAGGCTGGTTCCTATGACACTCATGTGTCCACTATTGGCTTTTAATTCATGCTTGGTAGTTCATGTATATCTTGCTTGAGCAAGAAGCAACCTACTATGGCCACTTTCAGTTGTGAGGCTGGATGTAGGGCAACTTGCACAATGACTGTTGAGTGTGTGTGGCTCAGACGCCTTATGGCTAATTTGGGTGTTGGTCAATCTTCTGCCACCTCAGTATTCACTAAGAGTCAACGTGCATTGGAAGTTGCGAGGAACTTTTTGTTCCATGCTCGCACTAAGCACATTGAGGTGCATTATAATTATGTCAAGGAGAGTTTCTCTGTTGGAGAGATCATCTTCGTGTATGTGCCCATAGAGGAGATCACTACGGACCTTTTCACAAAGGCTCTACCTAGGGAGAAGTTTGAAGCTATATGCAAAGCTTTGGGCTTACTTCCTTTTGTGGATTGATTCCACATAGCTTGGCATTTCCTTATACATGAGTGCTAGCTCCTTGTTCACCACATCACTCCCAAGGGGGATTTGTTGATATATTTAGGTAGTGATGTGTGTGAACACTCTAGGACCACCGCGGCACTTTTTTCCCTCTTTAGGAGGTTTTTTTTCCTCGGCTTGTATATACGCCTATTGCCCTAACGGGCTACTTATCTTTGTACATTCTAGTGGCAATACATTTAGTATTGTGTGTTGTGCTCCAAACTTCTCCTTCTTCCTTGTGTTGTTCATGTACTTATACAGACATCTAACTCCAACAAGTACAACTATCTACAATAGCTGGTGTTTGTGTGCACCTGAAAGAGAGAGACAGAGAGAGAAAGAGAGAGAGAGAGATCCACATGCTGAGGTGATCTGGTCTGTGCACTATTCTCTCAAGAGCATCTGGACCGTTCTTACTTTTGTGCTTCAAAACATCTATGTAAATTGGCTCTCTGAGCAAGAGAGAAACATGGAGAGAGAGAGAGAGAGAACAAACGAATCCATTCATCTCGAAATAGACCTACTCCAGCCTATGGTCTTTTTGTACTTTTGGTGCAGATCAGCTCAAAAAGTTGTCTCTCTCTAGCGATGACATCATAAGTGACTTCATTCGCCCTGCATACGAGGAGATGGACACCACCTTGCATAGCAGGAGAGAGAAATAACATGAATCATATGTGCGTCTCTAAAGGAGAAATAATTGTGCAATGATAGATTCATTGCACTATCAATTCTTTTTCTCCTATATGGTTTAGGAGGTAGCCGAATCTGCTTACTGACCCTTTTTTCCTGACATGGCATTGCTATAGTCCTCACGTGATACCTCCTAAATTATGGGCATCACTGATTTGGCCTCTTCTCACTCATCTTGCTGATAAGCATATGTGGCAAGTGTTGTACCGTTCACTCTGCATAGTTAATCAATTTGTCATGCACATGATTTGATTTGTTTTACTCAATGAAGCACACAAGGACCCACACATTTTCATTAAGAAAATTGAAATTGCTATGCCATTCTAGTTTAGGATTTATTGATAACATCATCAATGCATTGCTCCTTTGGACAAATTGATCTTCAGATCTAATTGCAACCTTCAAATAACTCAAACCTAACCCACAACTATCGAATTCTGATTTCCTCGAGTATGAAGTTTTTCCACTTCATCTACTCATAAATATTATCAAGGGCATGTTTTCTCAATTTGAGTACACTCTTTGCCCAACTTTTGTAACCCATTAGTGAGGATTACGTTTTCCAAAGGATCCAACCCTCTTTGAATGATTAAGAATCACTTTGTAATTTCCCACTGGTTTCAACCCGACCTTTGGCACGTAGCCTCATTTACATTTTTCACAAGGGCTTAACCCTTAGTTTTTGCCAATTTGTTAGCAAGAGTACCAACTCTATTTGGCGCACTCAAGGCATTAAGTGTCTAATTTTGTCAAATGAACCAATATAAGAAGGATAGTTTGTGTGCAGTTTGGGAGCCTATTCTAAGTCCCCAATGTGCTTCTCTGTGCAACGGGCTAATTTAAGACCTCTCCTTCTGTGGACCTATCTCATTTCTCTAAAGTGTCCAATGTGTAGGGATATTCCTAGCCCCCCTCCCCCCCCCCCCCCCCCCCCAAAGATTTCCATTGTGGTGCCAAGCCTTTCAATTTCTTTCCAAAGTTTGTGATTATTTTCAAGTAATTTCTTAGCGCACAAGTGTCTTTGAAAGTGTCTTTATACACTTGAAACTTACTCTTGAAAAGCACAAACTCACTTCTTTACAAGTTCAAGTTCACTCAAACTTTGTAGTGTGAAAGAGTCATCTATGGCCAATTGTTTACCTTCCTTTACACCCACATTCATGTCCAAGGATGAAAGATTAAATGGTCAAAACTATAATCCTTGGAAAGATGTAATGAGAGCATATCTCTACAACAATCTCCTTCACGATGGAGTAGATGGGTCCAATCCTGAACCCAATAAGGACAACAACCTAGACTCTTGGCATATGATCTGGAATGTTAAAGATAAGAGGGCATTAGGCCAACTTCTACTTTCCTATGATGAAGTGATCAAAGGGCACATCACAGCATGTTAAACATCCAAAGAAGCCTAGGACACTTTAGTAGCCTTATACAAAGATAAACCACCCTTGAGGATCTATGCTTTAGAAGTAGAATTCCATAATCTAACTATTTGGCCATAAGATACCATCACAAAGGTCATTGCTTAGTTTGAAGACTACTAGAAAAAGTTAGCACTTTGTGGCAAGTAGATTTCTAGCGAAGGTATGACCATCATACTACTTAACAAACTACCTAGGTTGTATGAGACCTTTGTAACAACCTTTTACAATCGAGGGCAAGTTCTAACTTGGGAAGAAGTTCGTCATCTTTTGCTCCTTCACGACTCGCGAGCTAAGTTGACCTCCTCCCAAGAGACTGCAATGAAGGCCAAAGGGCCCTTTATTAAAGGAAAAAATGCTAGTCATGGACCCAAGCTAAGATCAACTACTTCCTCCAAGAAGTATACTTGTGACTTCTGTGGAAAAATGGGTCATTTAGAGAAATTCTTCTATAAGAAGAAAGAGACCTTGAAGGCTTCTAGTTCGAAGCATTCATCCAAACCTTCGCAACACAGGTCACATTGCTCTAGTGAAGAAATCTTTATCTCTACCGAGTAAAATGCTCAAGTTACATCTAGCTCCCCTCACGAATGGATCTTTGATAGCGCAGCCACCTCGCACATGTGTAAACATAAAGATTCTTTTCAAGAACTTGAAGAGCACATAGGTGAAGTGCACCTTGGAAATAACAAAAGTGTACCTATAGAAGGAAAAAGGCAAAGTATAGATCACCAACACTTGAGGGGAATGCAAATCACTTTC
>CM035427.1:76848662-76851162 GCA_020310875.1 Ceratopteris richardii | reverse complement strand
AGATCTCCCATGTTCCAGATGTAGCTTTGGATGACAAGGAGGAAGGAAGATGTCTCAAGGATGTCTTGCATGTACCTACTATCACAAAGAACTTGGTGTCCGTTGGGCAAATGGTTGAAAGAGGCTATCAAGTAAGGTTCAACAAAGGTGGATGCTTTGTGGAGAACCCTAAGCAAGGTTACAAGGTCATAGCAAGAGGAAAGAAGCAAGGGAGACTCTTCACTTTGGAGGTAAATTCTCATTCCACTCAACATGTCTACTTCACATATGGAAACAAGAGGATTTCGGAGTTGGACTTGTGGCACAAGAGGATAGGTCACATCAACATACAAAGAATGAAGGAAATGCAATTCAAGAGGCTGGTTGAAGGTCTTCCCAACTTCCAAGGACAAGGTATGAAACATTTATGTGAATCTTGTCAACTAGGGAAGCAAGCGAGACTTCCATTCAAGAAGAGTGGCTACATAAGCCAACATCCATTGGAGTTGATACATACAGATGTGTGGGGGCCAACCAAAGAGCAATCCATTGGAGGTAACAAGTACTTTGTCACTTTTATAGATGATTGCACAAGGATGGTTTGGGTTTATTTCATAAAAAACAAATCAGATGTGTTTACATTTTTCAAAGCATTCAAGGCAATGGTAGAGAAGGAAATAGGTACATATATCAAGAAGCTAAGGTCCGATGGAGGGGGAGAATATTTCTCAAATGAGTTTTCTGATTTTTTAATGGATCAAGGCATCAAGAGGCAAGTAACATGCAGGTACACACCCCAACAAAATGGAGTAGCAGAGAGGAAAAATAGATACATTGCCGAGATTGCTAGAGCAATGCTTAATGAGATGAATGTACCTAACATGTTTTGGAGTGATGCAGCAAATACCGCCGTGTATCTTATGAATAGGGCTCCTACCTCAGGGATCCATTGCTTGACACCATAGGCACAAGCTACAACCAAAGGCAGAAAAGTGTGTGTTTCTAGGATATTCAAATGATCATAAAGGTTATAGGTGCTTCAACCCAAACACAAAGGACTTGAGGATATCAAGGGATGTAGCATTTGATGAGCTACTCCCTTGGTATAAGAAGTATGATTGTATGCAGGACTATGAAGAAGAAAAGCATGGACATGATGAAGAACAAATCGACCTAGAGCTAAGCGGCCCAAGGTGTTCCATCAATGAAGATAGTTCAAGCATGAACTCACCATGGAGGGGGAGATCTTCATCAAGCTATGAAGCACAATCAATCAACAAAGGCAAAGCAACATTGGTGAAGTTGGATGAAGAAGGTAATGAAGTTGAAGATGATGAGGGACACATGATGGAGAAAGAAGCCACGTCAAAGAAAGAGATCAAGTTCCCAAGGCAAAGGAGGTTTATTCCTCCAAAAGGTGAAGAAAGGAAGTCTTCTAGAGTTAAGTATCCAACTCAAAGGTTTACTTATGATTCATACATGGCAACTCATTTTGCATATATGAACAAAGTAGTAGAAGATCATGAGCCCGATTGCTATGAAGATGCAAGCAGGTACACCGAATGGAAAGAGGCAATGCAAGAAGAGATCGACACACTTGAGGAGAATCAAACATGGACTCTAGTGCCCAAGAAGGATAACATGAAGGTAATAGGTAATAAGTGGGTGTATAAAGTAAAGAGGAATTCAGATGGATCTATTTCTAGGTTCAAAGCAAGATTGGTGGCCAAGGGTTTTGCACAAACCTATGGAGTGGACTTTGAAGAGACATTCAGCCCCGTGGCAAAGATGAGTACCATTAGGACACTCATTGCAATGGCTTCTAGCAAAGGATGGAAGCTTTTCCAATTGGATATCAAGAATGCCTTTCTCAATGGAGACTTGGAAGAAGAGGTATACATGGAGCAACCACTAGGTTTTGTTCATAAAGAGTTTCCACATCATGTTTGTAGGTTGAAGAAGGCACTTTATGGCCTAAAGCAAGCTCCAAGGGCTTGGAACCAAAGATTGGTGGACTATTTGATCAAATGTGGTTACAATCAATGCAAGGCGGATCCATCTCTCTTCATCAAACAAAGAGGCGAACTTGTAGTCTACATGTGCGTGTATGTAGATGATCTTATCATTACAGGTAATGATACAAAGGGCATTGAGGAGATCAAGGCAAAGCTTGGAAAGGAGTTTAGGATCTCTGATCTTGGAGATCTTAGGCATTTTCTTGGCATTGAAGTTGTATACAAAGAAGAAGGTATTATGCTCATACAAAGGAAGTATATTCTAGACCTACTTGAGAGGTTTGGGATGCTACATTGCAAGCCTATTTCCAATCCCATGGAAGTTAATGTAAAGCTAAGCTCCATTGATCGAGAGCCATTAGAGGATGTAACCTTGTATCGATCTATTGTAGGATCTTTCAATTATGCCACAATAACTAGGCCTGACATAGCATATGGAGTTGGAGTGTTATCACAATTTATGCATACTCCAAGGACTACACACTTGCAAGCTGCAAGAAGAATGT
>CM035427.1:76751162-76841162 GCA_020310875.1 Ceratopteris richardii | reverse complement strand
GAGAGAGAGAGAGAGAGAGAGAGAGAGAGAGAGAGAGATTATATAGGTTCTTGCCCCCCTTCAAGTGTTGCACATGATGAAGATGCCTTCAGAGATGGTGGTTTGAGCACACAAAATAGAGAGGCCATGGGCGTTGGTGCTGCCATGACAAAGCACGTAGAGAGAGAGAGGGAGAAAGAGAGAGGGAGAGGGAGAGAGAGAGAGAGATAGATAGAGAGAGAGAGAGATGCAAACAGATGGTGTTGTTGTAGATGTGTTGCACAAGCAGGTTCCTGAAGCTATGGCATAAAGAAAAGAAGTAGTAGATCATCCTGCTTCAAATTCACACATGGAGAGAGAAAGAGAGAGATAGAGAGAGAGAGAGATATGCAGAGAGAGAGGTACATTTACCACCTCCTTCCTCCGGATATTTGATGTAGATCTGTAATGCGGGGGGAGAGAGACACACAAAGAGAGAGAGAGAGAGAGAGAGAGAGAGAGAGAGAGAGAGAGAGAGAGAGAGAGAGAGAGAGAGAGAGAGAGAGATGTCTCTCGATGATAGATAAAGAAAACATGCATGGAGAGAGAGAGACACACATAGAGAGAGAGAGAGAGAGAGATTTAAGAGTATGTGAAAAGCATGTTTGTATGTATGTATATACATGTGCATGAGGAATAAATACATGTTCATGTATAAGGTAGAGGAATGCATATGCATGAGCATGTGAGAATGCATGTGTAAATAACTATATGCATGTGCATGAGAGTGAGCATGCATGTGTGCATGAATGCATGTGTATGTGAGCATGTGCTTGAATGTGCATAGATGTATGGATGTGTATGTTTGCTTAAGCATGTGTGCATGTATGCATATGCATAACATAGAGTACATGCATGTATGTTAGTAAGAATAAGTCTATGCATGTCCATATTAGAATGTGTAAGTGAGATGTATATACATATGATTATATGCATGTTCATGAGTGAAGTTTAATGCATGTTTGTGAGTGGTGTATAAATGGATGTTTAAGTTTATGCATGTGTGATAGTGTTTCCATGTGCATGAATGGATGTTTAAGTGAAAGTATTTATATTTATGTGTGAGTGTGCATAAATGCATGTATAGGTGAACATGTGCTTGAGTGCATGAATTTGCATGAGTGATATATGCATGTACATAAGTGCATATGCATGTATATTATTTGAAGTGTGCATCAATGCATCTGTATGTGAGCATGCATGTGCATGAATACATGCATGAGTATGAGTACATAAAAACATGCAAAAGAATGAATAAGAATGCATGTACATAAATAAGTGTGTGCATGTGCGCATATGAGGTAAATGCATGTATGTATGAGATCTGAGAGTGCCTATATGCATGCTGTTGGGTGTGTGTAGGAGTGTGAGAGACACACAATATAAGAGTATCAAGTATGTGGTAACATGGCAAAAAAACCTCTACCCAACACTAGAGTAAAAAGTGCCCATGTATAGGGAAAAGTTTCACATCAAAGCTACTCGAGGAAGAAATAAGTGTAACAAACACCCCTGGAGCAAATGATGTGAACACATAGAGACAGAGATAGATCAGCCCCCACAAGATAATAAGCCTAAAGCTTTGTGAAAATCTTCAAACTTTTGTCGTGGAAGAGCTTTGGTGAATATGTCTGCCACATTATCTTGTGTAGGCACATATACCAAATCAATATCTTCTGCATGAAGGCGCTCTCTCACAAAGGGATAACACACCTCAATATGTTTGGTCCATGCATGAAACACTGGGTTTTGTGCAACATCCAAAGGACTATGACTATGAGTGAGAATATGCGTAGTAGCATCAATCTCCATGCAAAGATCCATCAATAAGCATCTCATCCATATACACTCCACTATAGCTATGGAAACTGCCCTGTACTCAGCTTCACAACTCGATGTCGCCACTGTAGGTTACTTCTTCCTCAACCAAGATATGCATGAGTCTCCAAGGAAAAAGTAATTACCACTAGTGGACATGCGAGTATCATAACAACCAGCCTAATCACTATCTGTAAAAGCATGAAAGCATGGCTGAATATCTCTGCCATAAAAGAGACCTAAGCTCAAAGTGCCACGCAGATATCTAAACACATGTTTTACTGCTTGCCAATGCTTAGTGCCAGGGCTATGCATGAATTGACTCAACTGGGAAACTGCATACTGTATATTGGGACTTGTGTTGCATGCATATATAAGACATCCCACAACTTGCTGATAAAGAGAAGTGTCAAATGAATCACTAGAATCCTCAACTGAGAATACAAATCCTATCTCAACTAGTGTGGAAACTGGCATGCGATGCAATCCTCAAAGTCAAAACGCTGAAGAATTTTTTCAACATACTTTGCTTGATGCATAACATTTCTCCCTTCAACGGATACAAACTCGATGCCAAGATAGTAGCTCAAAAGATCAAGATAAGTGACATCAAAAGTATGTTGCAAATCAGCCATAAGAATGTCAACTTTTGCATCACATCATCCACTCAAGAGTATGTCATCGACATAAAGCACAAGCACTATAAGATCAGCCCCATTTTTGTGTACATAGAGTGTGCTTTCAATTCGACTACATGTGAAGCCAAGAGCAATCAACTACTTATGGATTTTCTCATACCATGCAAGTGAAGCTTGCTTGGGACCATACAATGCTTTATGCAAGCGACAAACCATACGCTCTATCCTTTTCATGGCAAATCCAGGAGGTTGCTTCACATAGACCTCTTCTTGCAAATCACCATTCAAAAAGGTTGTTCTTATGTCCAATTGATGCACTTTCCAACCTTGATGGGCAACCAATGCAACCATGGTATGAATGGTAGTCATGCATGAATTAGGTGCAAATGTTTCCTCATAATCAATTCCATATTGTTGTGCATATTCTTTGGCAACCAATCTAGTGTTGTAGTGATCAATGCTACCATTAGATTTTCTCTTAATCTTGTAAACCCACTTAGTATCAATGGCATTCTTTCCTTTTGCAATTCACATAACTCCCAAGTACCATTCGTATGTATGGACTCCATTTCTGATTGCACTCATCCATTGTGGATCGTAACATGCATCTTCAAAACTAAGTCGTAATTCAATTACCTGATGCATGGTGAGAGCTTGATCTTGTTCTACCAAGTAAAGGTGCACTCAATTTGGAATCTTGCAAAGTTTGTTTCAACCACTTTGGTCATAGTTTGTGCACTCTTGATAGACATGCATTCATTATGTAATACATCAACAACATTTATATCATGTGTGGGCTGAATTGCATGCTCATTTTCAGCCATATTTGGATGCAAGTGTTCAACCATATGTGGATGAGAATTTCCAATAGTTTTGATAATTTTCGATTGAAAAATTTCATCCATGTTTAGCTAGAAAGTCTTTGCATTTTCAGCACTATTTTGCTGGAATTTTTTAGCACTTTGAGCCTCACTTGGGTGGTCTAGATGGCCGTAGTCAAGTGTACCATTTTGGAACAAGGGCATGAGAGTATCGAACACATCTTGTGAGCTAACTGTTGGCTGTTTTTTGCATTCAAGTAAAGGGAAAACTGAATTTTCAACAAATACCACATCTCGACTCATAATAATTGTGTTTGTCAATGGATGCTACAATTGATATCCCTTAGTTTTAGCACTATAACCAACAAATATACATTTCTTTGCATTGTCATCAAGTTTGTGACGTTGTTGTGATGGCATAGGAGAATTGCCAAACAACCAAACGCAGGCATATGACTAACCATAGGCCTATGACCATTCCAAGCCTCATAAGGAGTGATGACTCTCAATGCTTTTGTAGCGCAGTGATTGAACACATAGTTTGCACATATGACCGCTTCCATCCAACACTTATTAGGAAGATGCTTTCCTTTAACAATACATCGTGCCATTTCAAGAAGAGTTCTATTTTTACGCTCCACAACACCATTTTGGTGAGGTGTATATTGCACTATACATTGATGTGAAATACCTCTTTCATGAAGAAAAGCATTAAACTCTTGTGACATGTATTCACCACCACCATCCGTGCATAGATTCAAAAGCTTTTGTGAAGAAAAAATTTCAGCCATAGCTAAAAATGCTTTGAAGCAAGAAAAAAATCTCATTCTTTGCTTTCATAGGATACACCCATGTATGGAGAGTAGCATCATCAATGAAGGTAAAAAAATATACATGTTTCCCAAAAGATGGAGTCTTGACACGACCACATACATCACTATGAACAAACTATAATTTTCTTGTAGTGTGTGTATGACTATCTTTTGGAAAAGAAGCAGGATGCATTTTTCCAAGAATGCAAACTTCACATGCATGCTTTTCAATGGACTCAAGTGTAGGAAAACCAATAACCATGTCCTTCTTTTGCAAGTAAAGCAAACTATTGAAGTTCAAGTGACCAAAATGAGCACGCCAAAGCTCCATTTCAGCCATGGAAGAAGTATCAGAAACCAAGGCATTCGAGGCAGCCCTCTTGTATGTATCCATGCGATACAAACCATTACATAATGTACCGGACATCTGGATAACATCACCATTGCTGAAATCATGAACCATACAATTATCAACAAAAAAGTGTACATGAAGTCCAACTTTGGCAATCAACGGAACTGAAATTAAGTTCTTCTTGATACCGGGCACATACAATGCATTTTTCAAGAGAATCACACCTCCATTTTCAGCCGTAAGCTCAATTTCTCCTACTCCAATGATAGGATAAGAGGAATTGTTTGCACACACCAAATGTCCTCGTTTGGGTTCATCTTTCAAAGAGGCAAAAAATCTTTTGCATGATGTTATGTGCTTTGAAGCACCACTATCAAAGAACCAATCCGACTCAGCCTCACTCACAACCATACATTTACAATGCAAAGATGCATCATAATGACAAGTAACAACACATGCCCAAAAACCTTGAGCCATGTTAGCTTCATCATTCTTTGCATTTGCTGAATTTTCAACGCTAGACATGCCAGATTCCTTCTTTTTTTCATTGCATTTAGCAAGCTTTCTACACTCATGAATAGTATGACTAGCCTTTCAGCAATGTTTGCATCTCTTGTTCTTTTGCAAATCACCATCATTTGACAAATGAGTGGAAGAGGAAGGTTGAGGCTTTGGTTTTGATGAACCCAAAGGTGAACCATACTTGCTTTTCCCCTTTTGTGAGATAGCAAGTGCTTGCGTTCCCTCAATCAAACCACTCCTATTCACTCTAGATTGCTCTTCTTGCAAAAGAAGAGACACAACCTCATCAAATGCATACATATAAGGATTTCCTTTTGCAACCAAACAGAGTGTAGTAGCAACAATTTGAAAAGATTCTAGTAATCCTTTCAAGAATGTAGAAATGAATGATGCATCTGGAATGATCTCATGTATGTTTGCCAATTGCTCTTTCAAGTCCTTGATGCATGTCACATACACATCCACTGACTTTAAGCCATACATACATCCTCAAGCTGTTTCCGCAAGTAAGCAACATGTGCTTGATTATGCACGGCATACAAAGAAGCAAGAGTGTCCCATGCTTGTCGTGATGTAGAACATGACCAAATGTGTGGAGCTATATGATGCTTCAATGCAAGAGCTTGAGCATCTTTTCTTTCCCATATAAGCTCCTCCTATGTAGGTGGAGAAGGAGAAACCACTGTACTCGAAGAAGAAGCTCCAAGTGTGACAGTAGACTGTGAACTAGAAGAACCTACAGGTCCTCCATCTACATCTGCCATTATGTTCCAAAGTTGTTTGGCAACAAGAACATGCTTTATCATGGAAGAACACATCGGATAGTTGGTCCCATCAAACATATCTTGAGCTTGAAGCATGCCAAACAAGTCATTGCTGCGTGCCATTTCAGAAAAGAACAAGAATGTGACAAAATCTTTACTTCGATGAAATTTGAAATGAATGTTGAAATTTCAGCTCACAAATCATCACTCTGATGGCGATTTTGACTGCATGAATGGCTTTGAAATGGGGGTAAAACTGTGGGGCACGTATTGGAAATGTTTCTTGGCTGTGAAAATTTGCTCTTCTATGTTCCGAAGTCAACTTGCACTGTTAAAAGTGTGTGCATGCTGCAATGCGAGAGGTTTCCAAAGAGGTGGATATACACAATCAAGAGGAAGATTCAACCATCATCAAAACTACAATAACAACTACAACAACAACTACAATAACAACTACCAAGGAGGTTACAAATCAAGGAAAGATTACAACAACTATACAAAGGAGAGAGAGGATTGCCTTCTGATTATGAATATGACTTCAAAGCCACGTATAAATGATGAACATACCTTCTACATTGACTTAGAATGCACAAACCATGTGGCAGGCAATGTGCCTCTTTTCTCTGATCTTGAGAAACCTAAGGGAAAGCATCACGTGAAAACAGGTGATGACACCAAGCACTCATTGAACAAGGTAGAAAATGTTAAAACATCTGATGGGAATAGAAATATGTTGAGTAGGGTTCTATATGTACCTACAATTACCAAGAACTTAATGAGTATTAAACACATTGTGGAAAAAGGGTTTGCAGGTCACGTTCAACAAACATGGAGCATTTATGGAGGATCCCCAACGTGGATTCAAGAGAATTTCCAAAGGACAAAAGATAGGTAGATTATTTACCTTTGAACTTGAAGATACAAAGAATACTGCACTTCATAGCTACAAAGATCAAACATTGTTAGAGCTTGAAATATGGCATAAGAGATTACGACATATTGGTGAGATAATCTTAAAGAAAATATGTAGAGATCAATGTGTGCTTGGGATACCTAATGTATCGAAAAAACACATGATCTATAAATGTGGTGCTCGTTAGTTTGGAAAATCTCACGGGTTACCCTTCTCAAAGAAAGGCTACATGCATGAGGACTACCTAGAGCTTGACCATACAGATGTATGGGGACCAAGCAAGGATCCCGCAATTTTTGGATCAAGGTATTATGTATATTTCATTGATGATTTCAATAGGTGGACTATCTTGTACTTTATGAAGCACAAAAATGAAATATTCAGTTGGTTTAAAAAGTATCTTGCACTTGTTGAGAACCAACCACGAAGAAGCCTAAAGAGGTTAAGGTCATATGTAGGAGGTGAGTACTTCTCAAATGAGTTTGATGCATTCTTGGAGGATAGAGGAATCAAGAGAGAAATTACAAAAAGGTATATCCCTGAGCAAAATGGGGTGGCAGATAAGAGAAATAGACTAATTGTTGAAACAACTAGGTCAATGCTAAATGAGAAAAAATTACCTAATTATTTGTGGGAAAAAGTGTATCAACTGCCACTTATCTTGTTAATAGGTTTCCATCCAAATCTCTTGATGGGATGACCCCATATGAAGCATGGCATAATAGAAGACCTTCACTTGATCATTGCAAGATCTTTGGATGTGTTGCTTATGTGCATATACCTTCCCAAATCAGAGATAAGCTAGACCCTAAGGCAGAGAAGTGCATCTTCATAGGGTATGAGTTTGACTCAGAAAGGATACAGGTTTTACAATCCTTCCAACAAAGGATTCATGTTCAGTAGAGATGTTGTCTTTGATGAGAATTATTCTTGGTTTGAAAGTGAATGTAGAAAAGTAAAGCTACCTTATGACTTGGAAGAGGAATTTCCAAGCCTCACCAAGGAGAAGCCAAGCTAGATTGAAGACATCAAATTAGATGATGAAGACATCATCAACCTAGAGGAACTCAAGGCATGGAAGTCCAAAGGCAAAGTAAAAATGAAGAAGTTGGAGGATGTACCTGAATCATCCAACTAAGCAATCAAAAGATCACAAAGGGAGAGCAAGAAACCAATCAGATATGGGTACGACACTTCGTTAGTTACTAAGCACTCTGTTTATCTTGCAAAAGACTTGTCATTTGAAGAGATATCATCATATGAAGAGGAAAAGACCAAGGCAGAATGGAAGGAAGCTATGGATGAGGAGATAGAAGCACTCAAGGAGAATGATACATGGGAGCTAGTGCCAAAGAAAGTGTCTATGAAGGTAATTGGTTCTAGGTGGACCAACCAGATGAAGAGAAATTATGATGGATTAATAAGAAGGTACAAAGCTAGACTTGTGGCTAAGGGTTTTGCACAAACCCAAGGAGTTGATTATGAAGATATCTTCTCACTTGTGGCCAAAATGCCAACCATCAGGGTATTGGTAAGTGTGGCTGCATCAAAGAATTGGAACATGTACCAATTGGATGTTAAAAGTGCATTTCGTAATCGATGGATTTCAGAGGAGGTGTACATGTCTCAATCTCGTGCATATGAGGACCAAATCAAGGTAAATCATGTGTGTAAACTGAACAAAGCTCTTTATGGATTGAAGCAGGCACCTAGGGTATGGAACCATAGGTTGACTACATATCTTCAGGATCAAGGATTCATCATGAGTAAAGCAGATACTTCTTTGTTTGTTAAGAGAAGTAACTCCGAGGTGATATATCTATGTGTATATGTTGATGATATCATACTTATAGGCAATGATGCTAATGGCATCAAGAAAATTAAGAATCAAATGATGTAGGTGTTCAAAATTAGTGATCTAGGGTCACTAAAGTATTTTCTTAGACTTGAGTTAGCCTATACTAACTCTGTCATTTACCTTACTCAAAGGAAGTATGTATAGGATATGTTAAAGAAGTTTCATTTGCAAGATGCCAAGATAGCAAGCACTCCTATGGAGGTGAACCAAAAACTAAGTGATCATGAAGGTGATGTGCTTGAGAATATTGTAGGTTATCAAAGCATAGTGGGAAGCTTAAATTATGCTACATTGACAAGGACTGATATTGCTTATGGAGTAAGTGTTTTAAGTCAATTTATGCACAAACCTAGGCCACCTCACTTGGAAGCTTCCAAGAGGATTTTGAAGTACCTTAAGGGCACTCAAAATCAGGGTTTATACTTCCCATATACTTCAAATTTTGATATCAAGATATACTCAGATGTAGATTGGGCAGGTTGCAAAGATGATAGAAGGTGTACATTAGGTTGCCTATCTTTTGCAGGTGACAAACTTATATCATGGTCTTCCAAGAAGCAACCTACTCTTGCTTTGTCTTCAACAGAGGCAGAATATAGATGATTGGCCAATGCTACTCAAGAGGCCATATGGACCAGATTGCTATATACTGATCTAGGTTTGCATACTATATCATGCTAGGACCAGACATGTTGAGGTCCACTATCATTATGTGAGAGAAAAGCTATTGAATAGGAAATTCAGTTGGCATATGTATCAACTAATATGCAATCTGCACACTTATTAACCAAAGCACTTGATGGTACTAAACTTTGCAGGTTTAAATCTATGATTGGATTGCACGACATTCAAAAGAATTGAAAAAGAATACCAAGCCAAGATGTTTGGCTTGAGGGGGAGTTGTTGGTGCAAGTGCCAAGCCTACACACTTGGCAAGGCATGAGAAGATCGTATGTGGAATGTTTGAAGTCCCATGTGAAGCATTGCTATGGATTCTCACCTTTTACCATTTGTAAAAGTCTATTTGACTTGAAAGAATATTTGTAAAAGCCACTAGAGTCATGGAGTTAGTTGGATAGAAAACATACAAGTTTTCTTAGAGAGAATATCTCCTAGATTAGTCGATCACTTTTTGGTGAGAGCCAAAGTTCAATTCAACTTCAAATTTTGAATGAATCATCTATAAAAGATGAATGTAAAACTCGCGGGATAGATCACTCCAATTCCGAGGCACTAGTTGATCATATTGTAAGAGAGTGAGGCTCGATACATAGCCTAAACCTCTACATATCATTGGGCATTGATTATCATTCCAATGATTTTGTACAACATTGTTTCATAATACAATAGATCATTCATTATATATATTGAGCTCTCTCTTATTGTCACTCAGAACAGTCATTTTGTATTGCTCATATCTCAGTCAATATGCCACCATTTTCAATGTTCTATAGCTCATTAGAATCAACTGTGAGTCTGCTACATGAAGATAGATTTTGAATACATTATACTCAATGCATTGGTAGAAATGCATGTCAAAGTACCCAGTAGTCAAACTTTGCAGAGGTCCTAAAAAATTGGGGGTAATGCTATACTTGCTAAATTGATTGATCTGTGTATAGTACATCATTTTACATGATTCCACTTGGAATCATTAGATTATTAAGCTAATTTGATATTTCCAAAAGGAATTTTTCTAATTCCTATTGTACTAGAAGCAGTAAGCTTAACAAGTAGTAGGTGTGTGACCAGAAATAGAAGATTTTTATTGATCTTTGGAATAGGAAGTAGTCTGTTTTGTATCCAACATTACTTGCATTGTTTCCAAAGTATAGAGGCACTTATTTAGTGTCATTGGAAATCTAAGAGGGCCCACAACTCAACCTTGAAGCTAAAGAGGGCTGGTACAAAGCAGGGATTAGCAGTACCAACTCATTTTCTGGAGTGTCCATCCATCTTTCCAAACAAATTTAACCAATCACATGATGCCTTCGTTGAAACAAAGCACAAAACTATCAACAAGAAAATCAAACCGATAGCTCAACCATTACCCCAAGGAAGTAACGAAAAAATTATTGATGTGAAAAATGATCTTTGGGATAAGAAAAACATACGACATACATTCACGGATGAGACAATTAGATAGGTGAAAATTGGTAGAGATAATGAATTTCTTTTGCCAGATGAGAGACATAAATTTGAGAGAGTCATATGTAGCCATGGAAAAGCCTTTACTATGTATCCTCTTGAGATTGGATGTGCAGATCCAAAGCTAGTTGCACCCATGATTATCTTTACTATTCCACATATTCCATGCAATCTTCGCCCTATACTAGTTCGAAAGGCTTACTTACCTGAGCTAATGAAACTACTTAAGGAGAAGATAAACATGAGAATTTTAGAGCCATCTTTTGTACCTTACTCAAATAGATGGTTCACTACACCTAAAAATAATGGGAAACTAAGTTTTATTCAAGATCTCCAACCTATCAATAAAGTCACCATAAGGAATGTAGGAACAAGACCCATTGTAGATGAGTTTGTTGAATCATTTTTAGGACATCCTATCTATTCAATGGGTGATTTACATTCGAGATATGACCAATTCCAATTAGCAATTGATAGTCATAACATAACCACAATGAAAACCCCTTTAGGCTTAGTGCAAATGTGTACTTTACCTCATGGAGCGACCAATTATGTGGCTCATATGATGAGTGCTATGAATATGGTCTTACATGATTTTATCCCTCATATAAACATGCCATTCATTGATGATATTGCAATTAAAGGGAGTGAGGAACGTGTAAAGGACATTAATTTAGATTCATTTGGATGTCGTAAATTTGTTCTTGACCATATCTCTGATTGTGAATGAATATTTCAACGATTTGAAGAGTTAGGTCTCATATTTTCCATAGAAAAATCTGTTTTTGGTGTCAATGAGGTTCTTATTTATGGACATTTATGTGGTCATTATGGTTGAATGCCATACCCACAATAAGTTGATGCCATTAGCAAGATTTCTAAAACATGTAACAATGTGAGTGAGATATGTAGATTTATTGGTGCTTGCATCTTTTATGTTATTCGGATCCCACACTTTGCTCATGTTGGTGATTGTATCCATGACTTGTTGGGGAAGAAACGAAAATTTATTTGGACTGACAAACACACACAAGTAAAGTGAAGAAACTACTGCTTGAAGCTCCCATCCTTAAGTGTGTAGACTATTCTGTTAACAAACCTATTATATTGACAGTTGATACTAGTCATATTGGTATAGGTTGGGTCATAAGTCAAGATAATAGTGAAGGGAATAGATATGCAATTAGGTTTGGGGCTAAAATTTTACATGAAACACAACCAGAGTATCCACAAATCAAAGTAGAACTATGAGGTATGGTAACAACTTTGAAAAGAGACAAAGAATTTTGTAGTGTTTCCTCAATCACAATCTTTGGATCAGTAAAAAATAACAGTGAAAAGAAGAACGCAGAGATTGCACAAGCTAAAAGAAAATCTGATGCGGAAGAGTAGAAACCAATATGATTCAGAAAAGGAAGAATTCTGATATTATAGATGCGAATCAATGGTTACAATAGCTTTAGACAATAGCTTCTTGACGAAGCCTCTACCTCCCGACTACCCCCGAGCTATCACAATCGCATTCACACTCGCACTCTCAATCACACTCTCACTCTCACTCTCACTCTCAATCACAAGGTAATTCTCAGATTTTTGTGTGTCCCCCGTGTTGATGCGCAAGTCTCCCTATATCAGAGTTTGATCAGAGCTATCCCCCAAAGAAGTGTGCGATCCACCAAATTTAGAAAAAATCTAGTTTCTCCAAAACTTTCGCAAAAAGTGATGCGATCGTAGTGTACTTTCTTTCTTTAGCATACCTGTCATACATAGGAGAACAACACAAAAAAAAAGACATAATCAAAAATCCATAATTAGACATGGTGACACGTGAGCATGAGAATCACGGATTCGAATAGAATTAGATAAGGCCTCGTTTTTTTTTAAGTGTTGGAAAAAACGTCACTTTTGAAAGCCCTGTAACTCAAAACCAGTAAGGAATTAGCTTAAGCTTGTGAGAGACACTTTTATTCAATTTTTCGATTTGCACCATAGTGTTAGAGTTGTTCGAGTTGTAAATGCAGCTCCAAATGTCGCTTTTGAGCCTTGCAAGTTTCAAAATTCTAGAGAGAGAGTAAAATCAAGGCATTTTCTTATAGTGAACTAAATGTAGGACCCTGAACGAGGTACTTAAAACATGATTCACAAAAAATTCACAAAAGGCACTTTTATTCTCTTATCCTTGCTCTACCTTTCCCTCATATAGAGTTTTCCTTAAGTCTTTCATCTTCACCATCAAAATTCCACTAGAAAACACTTAGCAAAGAAACACTTACTCTTTTTCACATACAATTTGTGTTCTCTAAGAGTTTGCAAAGTCTTCTTAAGATGTACCGCATGCTCATAATAAGCTTTAGAGTATACAACTATATCATCAAGGAATACTAAGATGAATTCATCTAGGTAATCGTGAAAAATATTATTCATCAAGCACATAAATGTGGTAGGAGCATTTGTTAATCCAAAAGATAGAACGGTAAACTCATAGTGACCATATCTTGTTCAAAAAGCTATCTTAGGAATATCCTTTGTTTTGATCCTAAGTTGGTGACATCCAGATCTTAAGTCAATCTTTGTGAATAGAGTTGCTCCACTTAATTGACCTAATAAGTCATCTATGTGAGGGAGTGGATACGTATTCTTAATTGTTCTTTTAATGAACCCCCTATAGTCAATGTATAATCTATAAGAGCCTTCTTCCTCCTTCTGAAATAAAACAGGTGCACCTCAAGGTGAGACACTCAGTATTACTAAGCCTTTCTTCAAAAGATCATCTAATTGAATCTTAAGCTCCTTTAATTCATCAATGTTAAATCTTTAGGGTGCTCTAGAATATGGTTCACTCCTTGGATATAGGTCAATGGCATGGTCAATCTGCCTAGTTGGGGGTACACTAGGCAAGTCTTCTCGAAATACATCGGCATATTCTTTCAAGAGATTTCCTTCGTAATCTGGAATACCTTCGTCATTACCTTCCTCATGCAGATCGTTCACATACACTAAAAATGTTTCATAGCCATCACATATACCTCTAATTATCTGCATGGCAGAAATAAGAGTAGGTTTAGGATTAAAGACATCACATAGAATATGAATAGATTCATCATCTAGCTTTAAAGTGATTGTTCTTTATTCACAACTAATTGTCATAGAATTTTTAATTAACCAATCCATGCCTATGATTACATCACTCTATTTCATCTCAATTACATGGAAACTTCTAGAAAAGCATCTATTAGAAAAAGTAAAATCAAGGTTTTCAACATATCCTTTTGTGTAGTGTAATCGTCCATTGGCCATCTCTACAGGTCTGTTTATCTGCATATTTAGCGCTATCCCTAGATTCTATACCAATTTGAAAGATAGAAAACAATCGATACTGCCTGAATCGATCAAAAATCTGGTTTTATGCACAGAAATCATGCTCGAAATCGTGATTACTGAAGCCTTTGGAAAAGAACTAACCAGCATGCAATGTAAAGTAGAGTTAGAGCACTTACCTCCATCATAAGCTTCCTCAATAATTGTACCCTCCTCGATGATGTTTATCGCTTTTGATTGTGCGGGTCGAAAGACTGCCTTGTTCGGGCACTCATATGTGTGATGCCCTTCCTTCCCACAATGAAAACACATACGAAGTGTTTTTGCCCTCTCAATAAAATTAGGGTCTTGTTGCCACTCGATTGGTTGACACCTCCTTTGATTTTCCACCTGAGCACGGTTCTTACATTGGTTATCAGAAGATGGAGTTTTCTTTGAATTGTTCATGTTCATTGCAAGAGGTCTTTGTGGCCTATGTCCCATTGCAATGAATCTGATTCTATTTGCCTTGTGAAAATTGAAATTCTCCATCTTCTTAAAGTTCTCAACCATCACAACAACATCAAGAAAATCAATGCATCCAGATCCCTGGACTTGATAGCGAAGTTCCTCACAAAGCCCTTCAATAAATTTACTCTTTGGAGCGTTACCACTAACCTCTAATGCATATTTATGAAGACAAAGGAGCTTCTCTTTGTACTCATCAACAGATAAGCTATGCTTATCACTTTCGTGTTGTCGGAAATTGTAGAACTCCATCTTCTTCTCCATATGGTAGTGTGGAGAACAATAGCGTTATTCAGCTTGTTTTCTAAATTCCTTCCATAGAACTGGACCAGAATGCGTTCGAGTCTGCATATATGACTTCCAGCATAGCTTCGTGATCCCATGGAGGTGCAGGATTCCAATTTTTGCCTTGGACTCTTTACTAAATTGTCGAAGATCAAGGGAACCCTCCAGATCTTCAATCCATGCCTCAAGATCTTCACCACTCTTCTTCCTGCCATCAAAATCATTCAACTTTGCCTTCTTGAAGACTTGGTTAAGGGCAAAGTCACCTAGTTCCATATCTTCATAATTGCATTTTTGTTTTCCACGAGGTACAGTAGATGTTCTCACACCTTCATCTACTTCATCATTCAACTCCACAAACAAATTTGTTGCTCCTTCTAGTTGCTTTCCCCCTCGTTCTTTATGCAATTTACCAAGAAGCTTTTGAATAAGCTCCTCTTGTTCACGAATCTTTTGTGTTAGACCTTGCACCATTCCAGAGGATTGATTCTACTCTGATACCACTTGTAACGTTTCCTCAATCACAATCTATCCCCAATCACAATCTTTCGATCACTCAAAAATAACAGTGGAGAGAAGAACACAGAGATTGCACAAGGTAAAAGAAAATCTGATGCAGAAGAGTAGAAACAAATATGATGCAGAGAAGGAAGAATTCTGGAATTATAGATGTGAATCAATGGTTACAATAGCTTTTGACAATAGCTTCTTGACGAAGCCTCTACCTCCCAACCACCTGCGAGCTATCAGAATCCCATTCAGACTCGTACTTTCAATCACACTCTCACTCTCAATCACAAGGTAATTCTCATATTTCTCTGTGTCCCCTGTGTTGATGGGCAGGTCTCCCTATATCAGAGTTTGATCACAGCTCTTCCCCAAAGAAGTGTGCGATCCACCAAATTTAGAAATAGTCAAGTTTCTCCAAAACTTTCATAACAAGTCATGCGATTGTAGTGTACTTTCTTTCTTTAGCATACGTGTCAAAAATAGGAGAAAAACACAAAAAAGAAGACATATCTGAAATTATCCATAATTACACATGGTGACACGTGAGCATGAGAATCACGGATTCAAATAGAATTAGATAAGCCCTCTTTTTTTTTGAAGTGTTGGAAAAAATGGCACTTTTGAAAGCCCTATAACTCAAAAATAGTGAGGAATTAGCTTAAGCTTGTGAGAGACACTTTTATTCATTTTTTGGATCTGCATGATAGTGTTAGAGATCTCTGAGTTCCAAATCCACCTCCAAATGCTGCTTTTGAGCCATAGAAGTTTCTAAATTTTAGAGAGAGAGTAAAATCAATGCATTTTCTTATAGTAATTAAATGTAGGACCTTGAACGAGGTACTTAAAACATGATTTACCAAAAATTCACACAAGGACTTTTATTCTCTTATACTTGCTCTACCTTTCCCTCATATAGAGTTTTCCTTAATTCTCTCATCTTCACATTCAAATCCACTAGAAAACACTTAGAAAAGAAACACTTATTCTTTTTCCCATACAATTTGTGTTCTCTAAGAGTTCGCAAAGTCTTCTTGAGATGTATCGAATGCTCATAATCATCTTTAGAGTATAGAAATATATCATCAAGGCACACTAAGATGAATTCATCTAGGTAATCGTGAAAAATATTATTCATCAAGCACATAAATGTGGCAGGAGCATTTGTTAATCCAAAAGGTAGAACCGTAAATTCATAGTGACCATATCTTGTTCTAAAAGTTTTCTTAGGAATATCCTCTGTTGTGATCCTAATTTGGTGATATCTAGATCTTAAGTCAATCTTTGTGAATACAGGCGCTCCACTTAATTGACCTAATAAGTCATCTATGTGAGGGAGTGGATACTTATTCTTAATTGTTCTTTTATGCAACCCCCTATAGTCAATGCATAATCTATAAGAGCTGTCTTTCTTCTTCAGAAATAAAACAGGAGCACGCCAAGGTGAGACACTCGGTCTTATTAAGCCTTTCTTCAAAAGATCATCTAATTGAATCCTAAGCACCATTAATTCATCAATGTTAAATCTATAGGGTGCTCTAGAATATGGTTCACTCCCTGGATATAGTGGCGTGGTCAATCTGCCTAGGTGGGGGTATACTAGGCAAGTCTTGTGAAAATACATTGGCATATTCTTTCAAGAGATTTCCTACATAATCTCGAATATCTTCATCATTATTTTCCTCATGCATATCGTTCACATACGCTACAGATGTTTTACAGCCATCACGTAAACCTCTAATTATCTACATGGCAGAAATAAGAGTAGGTTTAGGATTAAAGACATCACCTAGAATATGAATAGATTTATCATCTAGCTTTAAAGTGATCGTTCTTTGTTCAAAATTAACTGTCGCAGAATTTTTAACTAACCAATCCATGCCTATGATCAGCACTCTGTTTCATCTCAATTACATTGACACTTCCATAAAAGTGTCTATTAGAAAGAGTAAATCTAAGTTTTCAACATATCCTTTTGTGTAGTGTAATCATCCATTGGCCATCTTTACAGGTCTCGTTATCTGTATATATAGTGCTATCCCTAGATTTTGTACCAATTTGAAAGATAGAAAACAATGGGTACTACCTGAATTGATAAAAAATCTGGTTTTATGTGCAGAAATCATACCCAGAATCGTGATTACAGAAGCCTTTGGAAAAGAACTAACCACCATGCAACACAAAGTAGAGTCACGAAACTTACCTCCATCATCTGCTTCCTCAATAACTGTACCCTCCTCGATGATGTTTATTGTTTTTGATTGTGCGGATCGAAAGACTGCCTTGTTCAGGCACTCATATGTTCGATGGCCTTGCTCCCCGCAACGAAAACACAGAACCAGTACATTTGCCCTCTCAATAAAATTAGGGTCTTGTTGCCACTTGATTGGTTGACGCCTCCTTTGATTTTCCACCTGAGGAGGGTTGTTACCTTGGTTATTAGAAGATGGAGTTTTCTTTTTATTGTTCATGTTCATTGCAACAGGTCTTTGTGGCCTATGTCCCATTGTAGTGAATCTGCTTCTATTTGCCTTCTGCAAATTGAACTTGTCCATCCTCTCAAAGTGTTTAGCCATTGCAACACCATCCAGAAAATCAATGCATCCAGATCCCTTGACTTGATAGCGAAGTTCCTCGCGAAGCCCTTCAATAAATTTACTCTTTGGAGCGTTACCACTAACCTCTAATGCATATTTATGAAGACATAGGAACTTCTCTTTGTACTCATCAATAGATAAGCTATGCTTCTCAATTTTGTGTTGCTGGAAATTGTAGAACTCCATCTTCTTGTCCATATGGTAGTGTGGAGAACAATAGCATTTTTCAGCTTGTTCTCTAAATTTCTTCAATAGAACTGGAACAGAACGTGTTCGAGTCTGCATATATGACTTCCACCATAGCTTCACGATCCCAGGCAAGTGCAGGATCCCAACTTTTGCCTTGGACTCTTCCCTAAATTGTTGAAGATCAAAGAAATCCTCCAATTCTTCAATCCATGCCTCAAGATGTTCGCCACTCTTCTTCTCGCCATCAAAATAATTCAACTTTGCCTTCTTGAAGACTTGGTTAAGGGCAAACTCACCTGGTTCCATATCTTCATATTTGCGTTTTTTGTTTTCCGCGAGGTACACTAGATGTTCCCACACCTTCATCTACTTCATCGTTCAGCTCCACAAACAAATTTGTTGCTTCATGTGTTTGCTTTCCCCCTCGTTCTTTGCACAATTCACCAAGAAGCTTCTGAATAAGCTCCTCTTATTCAGGAATCTTTTGTCTTAGACCTTCCATCGTTCTTGAGGATTTGATTCTACTCTGATACCACTTGTAGCATTTCCTCAATCACAATCTATCCCCAATCACAATCTTTCGATCACTGAAAAATAATAGTGGAGAGAAGAACGCAGAGATGGCACAAGGTAAAAGAAAATCTGATGCGGAAGAGTAGAAACAAATATGATGCAGAGTAGGAAGAATTCTGATATTATAGATGCGAATAAATGGTTACAATAGCTTTGGACAATAACTTCTTGATGAAGCCTCTACCTCTCGATCACCCCCGAGCTATCACAATCGCATTCACACTCGCACTCTTAATCACACTCTCACTCTCACTCTATTTCTCAATCACAAGCTAATTCTCAGATTTCTGTGTCTCCCCCGTGTTGATGTGCAGGTCTCCCTATATCAGAGTTTGATCGCAACTGTCCCCAAAAGAAGTGTGCGATCCACCAAATTTAGAAAAAGTCGACTTTGTCCAAAAATTTCACAAAAAGTCATGCGATCGTAGTGTACTTTCTTTCTTTAGCATACTTGTCAAAAATAGGAGAAAAACACAAAAAAAAAGACATATTCAAAAATATCCATAATTAGACATGGTGACAAGTGAGCATGAGAATCACCGATTCGAATAGAATTAGATAAGCCCGTGTTTTCTTTTCAAGTGTTGGAAAAAATGGCTCTTTTAAAAGCCCTATAACTCAAAAATAGTGAGGAATTAGCTTAAGCTTGTGAGAGATACTTTTATTCAATTTTTTGATGTACACGATAGTGTTAGAGATGTCCGAGTTCCAAATCCACCTCCAAATGCCCGTTTTGAGCCCTGCAAGTTTCAAAATTCTAGAGAGAGAGTAAAATCAAGGCATTTTCTTACAGTGAACTAAATGTAAGACCCTGATTGAGGTACTTACAACATGATTCACAAAAATTTCACACAAGCACTTTTATTCTCTTATACTTGCTCTACATTTCCCCCATATAGAGTTTTTCTTAATTCTTTCATCTTCACCTTCAAAATTCCAGTAGAAAACACTTAGCAAAGAAACACTTACTCTTTTTCCAATACAATTTGTGTTCTCTAGGAGCTTGCAAAGTCTTTTGTAGATGTAGCGCATGCTCAGAATCATCTTTAGAGTATACAAATATATCATCAAGGAATACTAAGATGAATTCATCTAGGTAATCGTGAAAAATATTATTCATCAAGCACATAAATGTGGCAGGAGCATTTGTTAATCCAAAAGGTAGAACCGTAAACTCATAGTGACTTTATCTTGTTCGAAAAGCTTTCTTAGGAATATCCTCTATTTTGATCCTAATTTGGTGATATCCAGATCTTAAGTGAATCTTTGTGAATACAGTCGCTCCACTTAATTGACCTAATAAGTCATCTATGTGAGGGAGTGGATACTTATTCTTTATAGTTCTTTTATTCAACCCCCTATAGTTCAATGCATAATCTATAAGAGTCATCTTTCTTATTCTCACATAAAACAGGTGCACCCCAAGGTGACACACTCGGTATTATTAAGCCTTTCTTCAAAAGATCATCTGATTGAATCTTAAGCTCCTTTAGTTCATCAATGATAAATCTATAGGGTGCTCTAGAATATGGTTCACTCCTTGGATATAGGTCAATGGCGTGGTCAATCTGCGTAGGTGGGGGTATACGAGGCAAGTCTTCTGGAAATACATCAGCATATTCTTTCAAGAGATCTCCTATGTAATCTAGAATATCTTCGTCATTACCTTCCTCATGCAGATTGTTCACATGCACTACAAATGTGTTACAGCCATCACGTATACCTCTAATTATTTGCATAGCAGAAATAAGAGTAGGTTTAGGATTAAAGACATCACCCAGAATATGAATAGATTCATCATCTAGCTTTAAAGTGATCGTTCTTTGTTCACAATTAAATGTCGCAGAATTTTTAACTAACCAATCCATGCCTATGATTACATCACTCTGTTTCATCTCAATTACATGGAAACTTACAAAAAAGCATCTATTAGAAAGAGTAAATTCAACGTTTTCAACATATCCTTTTGTGTAGTGTAATCCTCCATTGGCCATCTCTACAGGTCTGGTTATCTGCATATTTAGGGCTATCCCTAGATTCTATACCAATTTGAAAGATATAAAACAATGGGTACTAGCTAAATCGATCAAAAATCTCGTTTCATGCATAGAAATCACAGGCGGAATCGTGATTATAGAAGCCTTTGGAAAAGAACTAACCACCATGCAACATAAAGTAGAGTCAGGGAACTTACTTCATCATCTTCTTCCTCAATAATTGTACCCTCCTCGATAATGTTTATTGCTTTTGATTGTGCGGGTTGAAACTGCCTTGTTCGGGCACTCATACATCCGATGCCCATGTCCCCCGCAACGAAAACACAGACCAAGTCTTTTTTCCCTCTCAATAAAATTAAGGTCTTATTTACACTCAATTCGCTGACGCCGCCTTTGATTTTCCACCTTAGTAGGGTTCTTACCTTGGTTATTAGAAGATGGAGTTTTCTTTCAATTGTTCATGTACATTGCAATAGTTCTTTGTGGCCTATGTCCTGTTGCAATGAATCAGCTTCTATTTGCCTTCTGCAAATTGAACTTCTCCATCTTCTTAAAGTTCTCGGCCATCGCAATAGCATCAAGAAAATCAATGCATCCAGATCCCTTGACTTGATAGCGAAGTTCCTCACGAATCCCTTCGATAAATTTACTCTTTAGAGCATTACAGTAGAAACAAATATGACGTAGAGAAGGAAGAACTCGGATATTATAGATGCGAATCAATGGTTACAATAGCTTTGGACCATAGCTTCTTGACAAAGCCTCTACCTCTCAACCACCCCCAAGCTATCACAATCGCATTCACACTGCACTCTCAATCACACTCTCAATCTCACTCTCACTCTCAATCACAAGGAAATTATCAGATTTGTGTGTGTCCCCCATGTTGATGTGCATCCCCCTATATCAAAGTTTGATTGGAGCTGTCCTCCAAAGAAGTGTGCAATCCACCAAATTTAGAGAAAGTCGAGTTTCTCCAAAACTTTCACAAAAAGTCATGCGATCGATCGTACTGTACTTTCTTTCTTTAGCATACTTGTTAGAAATAGGAGAAAAACACAAAAAAAAGACATATCTGAAAAATATCCATAATTAGACATGGTGACACATGAGCATGAGAATCACGAGTTTGAATAGAATTAGATAAGCCCTCGTGTTTTTTTTTAAGTGTTGGAAAAACGACACTTTTGAAAGCCCTATAACTCAAAAATAAGGAGGAATTAGCTTATGCTTGTGAATGAAACTTTTAATCAAGTTTTTGATCTGCACAATAGTGTTAGATATGTCTGAGTTCCAAATCCACCTCCAAACACCGCTTTTGAGCCCTCCAAGTTTCAAAATTCTAGATAGAGTAAAATCAAGGCATTTTCTTACAATGAATTAAATGTAGGACCCTGAACAAGGTGCTTAAAACATGATTCACGAAAATTTCACACAGGCATTTTTATTCTCTTATACTTGCTCTACCTTTCCCTCATACAGAGTTTTCCTTAATTCTTCCATCTTCACCTTCAAAATTCCACTAGAAAACACTTAGCAAAGAAAAACTTACTCTTTTTCCCATACAATTTGTGCTCTCTAAGAGTTTGCATAGTCTTCTTGAGATGTACCGCATGCTCAGAATCATCTTAAGAGTATACAAATATATCATCAAGGAATACTAAGATGAACTCATCTAGGTAATCGTGAGAAATATTATTCATCAAGCACATAAATGTGGCCAGAGCATTTGTTAATCCAAAAGGTAGAATCGTAAACTCATAGTGACCATATCTTGTTCGAAAAGTTGTCTTAGGAATATCCTCTGTTTTGATCCTAATTTGGTGATATCAGATCTTAAGTCAATCTTTGTGAATACAGTCGCTCCACTTAATTGCCCTAATAAGCCATCTATGTGAGGGAGTGGATACTTAATCTTAATTGTTCTTTTATTCAACCCCCTATAGTCAATGCATAATCTATAAGAGCCGTCTTTCTTCTTCTGAAATAAAACAGGTGCACCGGAAGGTGATACACTCGGTCTTATCAAGCCTTTCTTCAAAAGATCATCTAATTAAATCTTAAGCTCCTTTAATTAGTCATTGTTAAATCTATAGGGTGCTCTAGAATATGGTTCACTCCCTGGATATAGGTCAATGGCATGGTCAATCTGCCTAGATGGGGGTATAGCAGGCAAGTCTTCTGGAAATACATCAGCATATTCTTTCAAGAGATTTCCTACGTAATCTAGAATATCTTTGTCATTACCTTCCTCATGCAGATTGTTCACATACACTACAAATGTTTTACAGCCATCACGTATGCCTCTAATTATGTGCATAGCAGAGATAAGAGTAGGTTTAGGATTAAAGACATCACCTAGAATATGAATAGATTCATCATTTAGCTTTAAAGTGATTGTTCTTTGTTCAGAATTAATTGTCACAGAATTTTTAACTAACCAATCGATGCCTATGATTACATCACTCTGTTTCATCTCAATTACATGGAAACTTCCAGAAAAGCGTCTATTACAAAGAGTAAATTCATGGTTTTCAAAATATGCTTTTGTGTAGTGAAATCGTCCATTGGCCATCTCTACAGGTTTGGTTATCTGCATATTTAGGGCTATCCCTAGATTCTTTACCAATTTTAAAGACAGAAAACAATCGGTACTACCTGGGTCGATAAAAAATCTGGTTTTATGCGCAGAAATCATACCTTGAATCGTGATTACAGAAGCCTTTGGAAAAGAACTAACCATCATGCATCATAAATTAGAGTCAAGGCACTTACCTCCATCATCTTCTTCTCAATAACTGTACCCTCTTCGATGATGTTTATCGCTTTTGATTGTGCGAGTCAAAAGACTGCCTTGTTCGGGCACTCATATGTCCGATGCCCTTGCTCCCTGCAATGAAAACATAGACCAAGTCCTTTTGACCTCTCAATAAAATTAGGGTCTTGTTGCCACTCGATTGGTTGACGCCTCCTTTGATTTTCCACCCGAGCAAGGTTCTTACCTTGGTTATTAGAAGATGGAGTTTTCTTTAAATTGTTCATGTTCATTGCAAGACGTCTTTGTTGCCTATGTCTCGTTGCAATGAATCTGCTTCTATTTGCCTTCTGCAAATTGAACTTCTCCATCTTCTCAAAGTTCTCAGCCATCGCAACAGCACCAAGAAATTCAATTCATCCATATCCCTTGACTTGCTAGCAAAGTTCCTCACGAATCCCTTCAATAAATTTAATCTTTAGAGCCTTACCACTAACCTCTAATGCATATTTATGAAGACGTAGGAACTTCTCTCTATACTCATCAACAGATAAGCTATGCTTGTCACTTTCGTGTTGCCCGAAATTGTAGAAATCCATCTTCTTCTTCATATGGTAATGTGGAGAACAATAACGTTTTTCAGCTTGTTCTCTAAATTCCTTCCATACAACTGGACCAGAACCTATTCGAGTCTGCATATATGACTTCCACCATAGCTTTGTGATCCCACGCAGGTGCACGGTCCCAACTTTTGCCTTGGACTCTTCATTAAATTGTCAAAGATCAAAAAAATCCTCCAGTTCTTCAATCCATGCCTCAAGATCTTCACCACTCTTCTTCTCGCCATCAAAATCCTTCATATGCATTTTCATAATTGCATTTTTGTTTTCGGCGAGGTACACTAGATGTTCTGGCACCTTCATCTTCTTCATCGTTTGACTCCACAAAAAAAATTGTTGCTCCTTTTGGTTGCTTTCCCCCTCATTCTTTGCGCAATTCACCAAGAAGCTTTTGAATAAGCTCCTCTTGTTCACGAATCTTTTGTGTTAGACCTTCCATCATTATGGAGGATTGATTGATCTGCTCTGATACCACTTGTAGGGATGTCGGGAAGTTGCGGACACACAGCTGGTGGATTAAGCCAACTGCTAAATCCTTCGGCACACGCTGGGTGCTTGGAGCAAGCTCAGGTACTTTGGAGACTCAAAGACGCACATACTCATGAAAATTCATCAGTTTAAAAGGAGAAAAATTATCATATAACTAAGATGCAAGAGAATGTGATTAGAACTCTTAACTTCTCATCTAAAAGGTAAACCAAGCAACTTTCGGATCATTTCAAACACTATTGCAATTTTTTTAATACTTCAAGGGAAGAAGTATCTTGTTCAAGGGGGCAAGTATCTTGTTCAAAGTCAGCGGTTAATTATAAGTAGAAATCATAAGATTATCATATCACCATTTTATTTAAGTCCTATTCAAAATAACATCGGACTCTGACTTAAATGAATTCAGACTTGAAAACTTCGGTAATAATTAATTGTAGAAAGATAACCATATTTGATTGCATATGTTTTATATAATCATCATGTGCAAACAAAACTTCTGGTGGAAGTTACATCATGGAGATATCTCTTAGATATCTCTACTCATAGCAAGAGAAAGTGGAAGTTGAAGATGTGGTTTAAAGAATTGATGTGTTGATCAGAAGGAAAGCAAGGATTTCATCACAGAGAATAGAACATTGCATGTGCATTCAGCATCGCAGATGAACATCATGGTCTTCAATCGATTATGGCTTCCCATTTAAATGCTAAACACATACAATATATATATATATATATATATATATATATATATATATATATATATATATATATATATATATATATATATATATATATATATATATATTCTTTCTCTTAGAAAATCTAAAGCTATAAAGTTGCATGCGGTATTTTAATACATCGCCTCTATGCAACGTATCATTTCTATCCGCACAATGTTTTTTATGAAAAAGTTAATGTGCAATAGAGAGAAGCAAAAGAAGTTGTTAAGATGAAATTAAATTCATAACAATCGAACAGTACTTCAGCAGCTTTCGGAGCAGTGCTTCTACGCACATCACTTGTGATTATTACACTCTTATTCCTGTAAATTACACAGACAATCCATTATCACATTCTCATACCGGATATGGGCGTTCCAAGCACATTTTCCATCCATCCATCGTTCTTGATCCTGGAAGCCCTTCCTGAAGACGATGTCTGAATCCGCTTTACACACTTTATCATGTTCTCGTCCTCTTCACAATTCCGCAGTCATGTAAAACTCAGTATCTGTTGTTCAGATTTGTACTTTTCTGGGTCTTAATATGGTTTAGTGTTTCAATGTTGATGGTAACACGACATTTTCTGCCTCATTTGACAACAGGATGCGCATTCTCCACGTTCCAATTTCCACCAAATAGATGTATTTTTTTTCTCTTTTCTTTGGTTGTGCTACTCTAGCACCAATCTGCGTCAGAATCTTTCCAGACAAAACCTTGTTTTGGCCTTTTGAATAAAGATCATACCACTCTGATTTGCGACTTATCAAACGTTCTTCATCTTTCAAGAGATCAGAGACAAGAATTTGTTTAGATTGCCCAAGTGGGTTTTTGTAAAAAAAAAGCTACGTTTGTATAGGTGCACCACTAAAGTAGATCTCTTAAGATCTATAATAGCAAACGTAGAGCTTAGATTGATGGGAAGTACACCTTGATGGTCACCTTCTCCTTTTATCTGTAAGATCGTCCTTGACTTTCCTTCAATTGTAAGCTTTTAGTTGATCAATGAAGATTGTAGAGCATTTGTGCCACCAGCACAAGATATATAATGATCTTTTGTCTATAGTGTTGTGCCGTCATACCAGCACTAATACACCGGATCTCACAGGAACTTCCCAATTAAGCATGATTGGCTAGAAGTATATAATTTTTCCCAAAAAAAAAACAAATTACCTCTCCTACAATGACGACCGACCTCCTTCTCCGTGATACACTTTCTTCTTGATCATGTGTCTGCGCAGTGCCTCTCAATCTTCTCTTTTCGTTCCCTCCAAAAAAAGTTGTGCTTATCTCCCCGAAAACATCATCTGTCTCTCTCCTTTATTTCTATAGCATACGTCTCTCCTCATTGACCAGATGATCGCTCATGCTTCCAAACATTACCAGAAAGAATATCGATTCGCCTCCTCCTTTTCCCGTACCTGCGCCATCCTCCCTTGATAATTAGACCATGCATAAAAAATCCGGATTGCTCCGAAAGGGAAGGTCCCCTTTTCTTTTCTGACCCTCAACAATTTGAGTCCTCCCTTTTTGTGACCGCCTTGCTTCCGACCTGTAGTTCGACCTCACCTTCTTTTTGCCTTTAATCTTCTGCCTTCCTTTAGTTTGTCTTTTCATTTACTTTGAGAATAAAAACCACTTGTCTATTTCAATACATGCGCAGGGGTGAATTCCCTTCATATGATACTTTATAAAAGTAATTTTTCCTTTAACTCTTGAAACAAAGTTAGTTGAAGAGCCCATAGCACCATCATACAGTTGGACATTGCTAGAACTAACTGTAGAAGATGCTTTAGAATGCACATGATCATTGATTTTGATCTTTGGGATATCTTGTATTCTGTACAACCAGAGCAATTGTTGGATGTATTCTGATGTAACTACATTTCTATGAAATAGAGAATGGTATCTATGACCCTTCCACTAGCAACTTCAGAGTGGAAGACATTCTTCTGGACTTTGTTTTGATTTGAAGGAAGAGTAGAGATGAGAATCTCTACGACATTCGCCCCCACCAAACTTGCACATCGTCCCGATGGGCCAATCTACAGATCGAGGGAAGTAGCATTTTGATGATCATGCTGAAATTTAACCATTTAATGGCATTAATTCTTTTATATAGAAATTTTAAAGTTATCAAGTATTGCAATCTTTTATGCAACATACACATGAAGTTTGTTTTAATTCAATCTGGTAATGAAAACATATTAAATTATAAAGTTAAACTATTAACCGGTTCAGTCAACAAAACATTAATCTAGATTTCAACCATTTATAAACTTTGCAAAGATCAGTATGAAACAGAATTCATTTTCATTCACTCAAATGGAGGTTTCTTCATATACATGCATTCACATATGAGCAATCAAGCATGTCAAAGAAATCTACTAAATCTACTCGTACAGACATCCGCCTTGTTTGCCCAATTTTATTCTCTAGATGTGTTTTCCAGAACTAGCTTTCTTCATCTAATTATGATGTAAATCGTCATGTAGATAATGAGTGAAAATACCTTTTTGTGGTGAAATAAGGTATAACTTCCATGCATGAAATATTCTTTTTCTTTACTATTTTTCATGCATCTAGAACCTTAGCTCGGATTAAGGGGTTAGCTCGGATTAGCCCCTTAATCCGAGCTAAGGTTCTAGATGCATGTATAAGAAAGACCTAGGATTTCACAAACAAGGATCATGCATCAATATGCTTCTACACATATACAATTACTTCCATTATCTGAAATGAACTACAAATCCTTTTATCCATCACAAATCCTACTCAATATATAAATCTAGAAATATAAATCATGCCGGTTTTCTTACTGTGATTAAATAGGTTTTCTTCATAATTTAATAAGAATCATCCCAAATTTATGATTATATTTAATATGAATGCAAGTGATATGCACAAATCAAAACATAAATCATTTTACAAATTCATAGAAAAATACGACCTAAAATCAACTATATCTTCAATCTTCTTTCTTCTTCAACTCCATCTTCATTATAAATTTGCCATATAGATCTTCAATGAATTGATCAAAATCATCTTCAAGTCCTGATAAACATTTAAGAACTAGCTATACAAGTAAAATTAATTTCATAACCATAGATTTTCTTCATCCTACAAAGTAAATTCACAGTTAAGAAAACCATACATAAATAAATCATTCTCTTTATCATACTTCAACTCATAGTTTGCATCCTATTTGTAACATCTTTTATCATCATTTTTTTTAACAAAAAAATAACCTTTTTCATCATCATTTTAGTAAAAGAAATCATATTGTTCATAATAATCTGCAAACATATTTCTTGCATATTATCACATTTTTATTCAAAAGAAATCATAATATGATAAAAAACATAAAAAAAACAAAATAATTTGATTCATCTTTCTCGTCATATTGGAGTGTTAATCATTTCTTAGTTTAATCATTCCTTAGTTTAATCATTTCTACTATTGTCTTCAATGGTAAATTCTTAGTTTTCTTGCTAAATTTTAAAGGTTTTGATTGTTTTGAATTTATGCTCATATTGTTTTTTATTTGATTAATAATATCATCAAGAAGTTGCTTCTCTATTTCATTTGTTTGTTTTTCACAATTTTGATTCATAGTACTTTGTTTGGTCTCTTCTCGTTTAATTCCTTCCTCTTTAAATTGATTGTTTCATGTTTGTTCAATTGAGTTTGTAGTTCCTTAACCTTGTCTTGATAAAAAAAAAATCTCATTAGAAAGGAGCATTGCATCAAGTGAAATCTGTAAATTTTTAAGTTTCCTTGCTCCTACTTGTATTTTGTGAAGAGAGATGGTGGATGCAATCCAAAGATGAGTAGGTGCCGCTACAACCAACTTCACACTAGCCAACTGAGACTTCAGATTTGATTAATAGACCCTTTGAGCTTCCTACATCCACCAAAATATCAGCCAAGTACTTTGGAACATGTATCCCAAAAGTTTAAGTGAAGACAGACAAGTTGCAAAATGACAAGCTCCCAAAACTTGCTATTTTTGGACATACACCTGCTGGAAAACATAAACAGTGCTCTCAACCTGGTAGGAATTAGAAAAATTCCTTTTGGACATAGCAAATAGACTTAGCAGGCTTTCCAGTCCAAGTTAAAACACTTCAAATGATGGACTGAGCACTGAGAACAACTTTTAAGAAAATCTGGAACATGTCTGCTATTCTCGGGGCTGTGCAGAGATAGAACAGTGAGTAGTAAAATGCAGATATCTCCCAAACTCTAAATCCAATGACCTTGAAACTGTATATGCAGAAAGTAGACAGTAGGCGCTATCCAGTGCACTTTAAAAAACAAAAAAATGGTGAGTAAAACTTGCGATATGACCTTCTGAAGTCACTGCTCTGAGTGAGTATAGCAGAGAACAAAACAGAGAAGTAGATGATGATAAATGTATAGATTCACATATGATTACAACCACATTGGCAATGATAGAGCTATGGAGTAAGCTCTTCAATCTCTACAAAATGACATGAAGTGGTCACGTACAAGGCTTGCTAATCGCCTCTTCCTTCTTGCTCTTTTTATAGCTATTCTTGGAGGGAGTTTTGAATTTGAATTCGAATGGCTCCACCTAAAAGTGATCCCCAAAGTTAGGAGATATTCCCTCAGCTCAAAAATTCATGGTTTTAGGTAGTTAGAGCCACGAGTTTGCTTTTACATCATGGATGAGGTAAGCCATCCTTTTCCTTTTTTCTTTTTCCATTTAGAAGAGATAAAATGTACTCTTTTACAAGAGGTGTTCACATGACTACACATGTGACTTACAAATGAGGATGATATCAAACATATCAAGCATGTAGGCTTGGGTAAAATGCACCAACAGCTCCCCCTCAAGCGTAACATGCTTGGCCTCCAAATAAGTCTTCAATTGTCCTTGATTTCTTGCAAGCCAATCATCAACTTGAATCTACTTAACTTTGTACCATCAAGAGCTTTAGTCAACATGTAGGCACATTGCATATCTGTAGAGACATAGGATAGTTGAATATCCTTGCTCATTAGCTTCTCCCTTACGTAATGGTAGTGGACTTCAATATGCTTGGTTCTAGCATGGTATACCGGATTAGCTGCTAGATGTAGTGAGCTTGTGTTGTCACAAAAAATGTGAGGTGTTGAAGAATGAAGTCCAAGATCTGTGTACAAAGACTGTAACCACATGATTTCTTGAGTTGCATTAGCCAAACCTCTATATTCGGCTTTGGTAGAAGATAATGCCACAGTTGGTTGCTTCTTCGATGACCAAGAAATGATTTTTGAACCTGCAAATGATATATACCCGGATGTGCTTCTTCTATCATCTCTAGAACCGGCCCAATCTGCATCTGAGTAGACCTTTAGCTCAATATCTGAAGTATATGAATAAAACAAACCATCTTCATCCAAGTCATATGGCAGCTTCACTTTCTTGTCATCATCAAACCTTGATTTGTTTTCATAAAAAATTACATCTCTACTCACAGAAAATCCTTTATTGGTTGGATTGTACAATCTATATCCTTTTTGGTTTTGGTCATAACCAATAAATACGCACTTCTCTGCCTTGAGATCCAATTTCCCTCTTACTTGATAAGGAATGTGAGCATAGGCTAAGCATCCAAAGATTTTACAATGCTCTAGACTAGGTCTTCTTCCATTCCACACTTCATATGGAGTGGTTCCATCTAGTGACTTAGATGGAAGTCTATTTATGAGATATATGGCTGTAGACACAGCCTCTGCCCATAGGTAGTTTGGCAATCCCTTTTCGTTGAGCATGGACCTTGCAGCTTCGACAATAGCTCTGTTCCTCCTCTCTGCTACACCATTGAGTTCGGGTGTATACCTTGTAGTGACTTCCCTTTTAATGCCTCTTTCATGCAAGAAGGCATCAAATTCAGAAGAGAAGTATTCTCCTCCACCATCTGATCTGAGTCTTTTCAAAGTCCTACCTGTTTGGTTTTCAACAAGAGCAACATACTTCTTAAAGCAATTAAACACTTCATCCTTGTGCTTCATGAAAAACAGAATGGTCCACCTGCTACAATCATCTATGAAAGACACATAATATCTTGAGCCTGATATAGATGGCTCCTTACTTCGACCCCACACATCCGTGTGCACTAGATCCAAAGGATTTTCATGCATATATCCTTTCTTATTGAAAGGTTGTCTATGAGCCTTGCCGAGTTGACAAGCTTCACACTTATAAATCATGTGTTGCCTTGTGATATTAGGCAAACCAAGTACACTTTGGTCCCTGCAAATTTGTTTGAGTGTCCTCTCACCAATGTGAGCAAGCCTTTTGTGCCATATCTCCAACTCTGTAAGAGTTTGAGATCCATAGCTAAACAAAGCTATGTTCTTTGTATCTTCCACTTCAAAAGTGAAAAGCCTTTATGTCTTTTCTCCTTTGTCAATCCTTCTAAAGCCTTGCCTTGGGTCTTCAACATATGCTCCAAATCGGTTGAATCTCCTGCAATCCTTTTTCAACAATCTGTCCAACACTTATTAAATTTTTGGTAATTGTAGGGACATACAAGACTTTGCTTAAGAGGTTCATATTCCCATCTGATGTCTTCACATTACCTATCTTCTCCACTGAGTGCCTTGTGTCATCTCCTATCTGCACTTCATGCTTGTTATGAGGATCTTCCAAATCAGAAAGTAAAGCCACATTTCCTGCTACATGGTTTGAGCATCTTGAATCAATGTAAAATATGTGATCATCATCCTTACCCTTCTTCGCTGATAGATTCATAATCAATAATGAATCTTCTTGACTTTGGTCCTATGCATAGTTATTGTAATCTCTTCTTCCTCTATGGCCACTTTAATAGTTGTTGTTGTTGTTGTAATTGTTGTTGTAGTAGTTGTTGTTGTTGTAGCCTCCATTGTATCTACCTCTATTTGATCCATAGCCACCTCTATTGAATCCTCTTCCTCTTGAGTTCCTTGGATTCCTGAAACATTCTTCAGTAGTATGGTTAGATAAGCCACATATGTTGCAAGGTTGAGATGATTGGAATCTCCCCCTGCCTTGCTTTCCACCTCTGCCTCTTCCTCTAGCTCTTCCTCTACCTGCAAAGTTTGCTTGGAAAGAGCTACCTTCATCTTCATTCTTCCTATTCTTTGACTTGTCCTTGACCTTAGCTTTATCAGAATATAAGGCAGAAGTTTGATTACCTCTTGAGGACTCACCACCTTTGCTAATCTTTGCTTCATGAGTGAAGAGTTGGCCCATGAGTGTGATGAGGTCGGGTACATGCATATCCATGTATAAATCCATGGCTGTTGTGAATGACTCCCACTTGTCATCTTCTTTGATTCCATTTATGATTTTTCTAATGATTTGCTCCTCTTCAATTACCTCTCCAATGCTTCCAAGTTGGTCGGAAATCTCCTTCATCTTTGTGACATAATCAGTCACATTTTGCTTTGGGCTTTTCTTCATTGTTGTGAACTCCATCCACAATTGGTTCTTCCTTGCTCGAGTGTTGGAAGAGAAGAAAGAAGCAAGTGCATTCCAGGTCTCTCTTGATGTCTTGCATCCCTTGACATGAGGTAAAAGAAAATCAGAGATTGAGTTTAGAATATAGGACCTTGCAAGTGCATCCTTCGAACACCAATTTGAAAGTCCTTCCACTTCTTCATGTGATGGTTGCCCTTTGTTCCTCATGGTTGGCATTGCTTCATCTCCGGATATGAATCCATATAGATTCCTCCCTTGAAGGTAAGCCTCCATCCTTAGAGACCATGTCGGGTAGTTGTTTCGATCCAATTTGTCAATTGTTGATGGAAATCCATCTCCCATGTTGCTTGACTATGCTCTGATACCACTGTGAAGAGAGATGGTGGATGCAATCCAAAGATGAGTAGGTGCCGCTACAACGAGCTTCACACCAGCCAACTTAGACTTCAGAGTTGACTAGTAGACCCTTTGAGCTTCCTAAATCCACCAAAATATCAGCCAAGTACTTTGGAACATGTATCCCAAAAGTTTAAGTGAAGACAGACAAGTTGCGAAATGACTAGCTCCCAAAACTTGCTATTTTTGGACATACACCTGCTGGAAAAAATGAACAATGCTCTCAACCTGGTAGGAATTAGAAAAATTCCTTTTGGGCATAGCAAATAGTCTCAGCAAGCTTCCCAATCCAAGTTAAAACACTTCAAATGATGGACTGAGCACTGAGAACAACTTTTAACAAAATCTCGAACCTGTCCGCCATTCTCGGGGCTCTGCAGAGATAGACGAGTGAGCAGTAAAATGCAGATATCTCCCAAACTGTAAATCCAATGACCTCGAAAATTTATATGCGGAAAGTAGACAATAGGAGCTATGAAGAGTACATTAAAACACAAAAAAATAATGAGCAAAACTCGAGATATGACCTTCTGAAGTCACTGCTCTGAGTGAGTATAGCAGAGAATAAAACAGAGAAGTAGATGATGATAAATGTATAGATTCACATATGATTACAACCACATTGGCAATGAATCTTTGCACAATGGGAGTAGAATGATAGAGCTATGGAGTAAACTCTTCAATCTCTACAAAATGACATGAAGTGGTCACGTACAAGGCTTGCTAATCGCCTCTTCCTTCTTGCTCTTTTTATAGCTATTCTTGGCGGGAGGTTTGAATTCGAATTCGAATGGCTCCACCTAAAAGTGATCCCCAAAGTTAGGAGATATTCCCTCAGCTCCAAAATTCGTGGTTTTAGATAGTTAGAGCCAGAAGTTTGCTTTTACATCATGGATGAGGTAAGCCATCCTTTTCCTTTTTTCTTTTTCCATTTACAAGAGATAAAATGTACTCTTTTACAAGAGGTGTTCACATGACTACACATGTGACTTACAAATGAGGATGATATCAAACATATCAAGCATGTAGGCTTGGGTAAAATGCACCAACATATTTCAGGATCAAAATCACCTAGATCAAGTTCCAATTTCCCTTCCATAATCGGTTTTTGATCTTCTTCCTTTGGTTTTATACTTTTGATTTCTTCTATTAGCTCTTCTTCTTGGTTTAATGTCCTCTCCCTCATTTGTTCTTTTGTTTGAATGTTCATATGTATGATAGGTTTCCATACTTTTTTACTTTTACATGGATTAGGTTTGGTTTGGATCTCCTTCAATAGTTCTTTTATTCCACCCCTTCCTAGATTTAAATTTAAAGGTGATAGATCCTGATAATTACAAATTTTCCTCTCATTTTCAATCACTAGTTTTCGTCTTCGTGCATCTTTGTATGACCGACAAGTCCAAAATGTATGACCATATTGATCGCACCAAAAACACTGCAAAGGTCGCATTCGAATCCTATTTGATATTCCCAATGAATGTCTATGGCCAGATTTTCTAAGATGAGCATGTTTTATAGGTGAAGGATGTATAGAAAAACTTTGGCTCATTCCCTCCTTTTCATGCTCACATTTAGCTAGCTCTAATTCTTGTATTTGTTTAGATAATATTTTATATTTCTGGTTCATTTCTTGAATCTCAGCATTCATTTCCTCTTTGCAAGTTCTAAGACTAATTCCTAATACTTCTAGAGTCTCTGACATAGCATTGATCAAAATCAAAATCACTCTAAATTTCTTTTGTATAGCTTCGTTTGCCTTACTTTCCATTTCTATGAATTTGTCCTCCCATTTTCTCAATTGTTGATCTATCAATGCATTCACATATGCTTCATCAATAACAATAGTCTTTGAATTATGCTCTTGTAATTTAATTTCAAAAGATTCTTTACGTTGATTTATATTTTTCATGCTTGTATGCTGTTTTTTACCCATGACTCACACTTGAATATCAAAGGAGCACCACATACACGAAAGTCAAGCTATGATTTTATATACACATCAAACATTACTAGGACATGATTTGAGGAAGACGTTCAGAAATCATGCACCTGAGCTGCGACACCGATTCTTCACGTTGGGTTCACCAAATATCGGGAAGAATCGGTTGCTCGGATGATGGATCACGTCATCCGCCAATTCAACACACGCTGGGTGTTTGAGACAAACTCAGGTACATGAAGTATACTTTATGTTTAGGATAAATGAAGTTTCAAATAACTCTAAATATATAAAAATACAAAAGATCTAAGAAATATCTAATAGGTAATGCTTATCACTCTATATTTCTATGGACCATATGGTTGAGTTGCCCTATACCAAGCAATTGCACTACTTTTAGATTCAACTAAATGCTCTGTGTACATTGACAATGAAGAAGAGATAAGTTCCAAGCAAAAAATTTAATCAATAGTGTAATAAAGTGTAAGGAATTGAACTCACAATCTCTTGGTTAGGAATGTGATGGGCTAACCACTTGCCCCAAAAGCCATGGTTGAGGATTACTTCCTAATCCTCTCTCTTAGGGTGTAGTTCAACCATCTCCTATCCGTCAAGGGTGTGGCTCAATGATCTCCTACCTATCACTTTATTACATTCTCCCCCCCTTAGTCAATCATTGTCCTCAATGATCTGCTCTTGTATCCCTCTAGCCTCGGTGATCAGTCCCTTGAACTCCCTAGGTGCCCTTGAATTGATGTTCCTCAACCTTGCACAGTTTCTTGAACCTTGTTCGCAACCTCCGTCTCTTGAACCCTTGATCTCAACCTTGGTGTCTTGAGCCTTCTTGTTCGCAACCTTGGTGTCTCGAGCCCTTGTTCTCAACCTCAGTTTTGAACCTTGTTCTCACCCATGCTTGGTATCTTGAACACTCAATCAAGTGCCACCCAAGGATTCCCAAGGAATTCACACTTCAAAGCTATCTCATTGGAAAGTTCGTTCCAAGAGCTTTCGAACGGTATATCACATGCCTCAATCGGACCTACGGATTGAGAGATACACCTCAATCATTGTAAGGTCCATCCTTGAAACCGACGCGCGCGCCTTCCACAATTCCTACCCTTTCACATGGTAGAGTGCCCAAGCGCCTTTTTTAGAGGTCATTGGATCATTCCACTTTGCCCAAGCCTACTTCCTAGGCTCTGATACCAATGTAAGGAATTGAACTCGCAACCTCTTGGTTAGGAATGTGATGGGCTAACCACTTGCCCCAAAAGCCATGGTTGAGGATTACTTCCTAATCCTCTCTCTTAGGGTTTAGTTCAACCATCTCCTATGCGTCAAGGGTGTGGCTCAATGATCTCCTACCTATCACTTTATTACATAAAGGGATTAGAGTTAACCAATAAACATGTTTTATTTTTCCTGGACGTCAACTCGAAGGTGAAAAACTTTCTGACATTGGCCCCCACCAAACTGCTGGGATGGATGGATGGATGCTCCAAGAGACTGAGTAGGTACTGCTAAGCCTGCTTTGTACCAGCCCTCTTTTGCTTCAGAGTTGATAACTAGACCTCCTTAGCTTTCCAATGACACCATAAAATGTCCTATCTCCTTTGGAAATGATGTGTGCAATGATTGAATCAAAACAGATAACTTTGGATTGGCTTATTAAGCTACCTATTCCAAGTGGAATGATGTAAAATTATAAACTATGATAAGAGAAATCAATTTAGCAAGTTAAGCTATACCCCCAACTTTTTAGGACTGTAGTAGAAAATGACCAGAGTTCACTGAATTTGGTAAAGAATTGACCGAGATATGCCCTTGACAAGTTGACAGACTTTTGAGTAGACTAACAGAGAATTCAGAGATAGACAATATGAATGTATGTATTAATGAACATTTGTATACAACTCCATTGGCATGAATCTCATTGCCAAATGGTGTAGAGAGGTGTGGGCTTGAGTGTAGACCTCACACACACTCAAAAACAGTAATGCTAGGCTCGGGAGTGCTCTCTCTTCCCCGCGACTTTTCATATCCATTTTTATAAGAGATGACTAAAAATTTGAATTCAAATTCAAAATTTTGGCTCCCTATGATCAAGCTCCTAAATGCTTGGAGATATTCTTTCAATCAAGCAACTAATTTTCCACGAATCCTTTTGGTAGGTGATTAAAAGAGATTCCAAGTCAGTTTGACTTTTACAATGAGGTAAAGTGGTAATTAACCACTAGCATATGTTCCTATGCTTCTTCATGTATGTATAGACTTCAATGCATGCTTTGAGCCAAATGTGTAGGGTTATATTTTACACCAACAACTCCCCCTCAAGCCAAACATTTTGGCTTAAGTCTTCATCTTCAATCTTCAAGTATATCGTGCAATCCAATCATGGATTTGAACCTACAAAGTTTGGTTCCATCCAAAGCTTTAGTCAACAAATCTGCACATTGCATGTTGGTTGATACATAGGTAATTTGAATGTCCTTGCTTATCAATTTCTCTCTCACATAATGGTAATGGACCTCTATGTGTTTGGTCGTAGCATGGTAAATAGGATTAGCTGCAAGGTGAAGAGAACTTGTATTATCTCCAAAGATTATTGGAGATCTAGTAAACAAACCCAATTCTTTATACAAAAGCTTAATCCAAATTGCTTCTTGTACGGCATTAGCTAGTCCTCTATACTCTGCCTCTGTGGAAGACAAAGCAACACTAGGTTGCTTCTTTGAAGACCATGAAATTGGTTTGTCACCTGCAAAAGAGATATATCCAGAAGTGCTCTCCTATCATCCTTGCATCCTGCCCAATCTGCATCTGAATAAATTTTGATATCAATATATGAAGTGTAAGGGAAATACAAACCATGGTTCTCTGTACCCTTGAGATACTTCAAGATTCTCTTGGTAGCCTCTAAGTGAGGTATCCTTGGCTTGTGCATAAATTGACTTAGCACACTAACTCCATATGCAATATCTATCCTTGTTAAGGTAGCATAGTTCAAGCTACCCACCATACTTTGATAACCTATAATGTCCTTGACTTCATCACCTTCATGGGCACTTAGCTTTAGGTTTACCTCCACTGGAGTGCGTGCTACTTTAGCATCCTGCAAGTGAAACTTCTTTAACATATCTTATACATATTTTTTCTGAGTGATATATATCCCTGAATTAGTATAGACTAATTCAAGTCCCAAAAAATATTTCAATAGACCAAGATCATTGATCTTGAACTCCTTCATCATTTGACTTTTGATATATCTGATTCCATTGACATCATTACCTATAATGATGATGTCATCAACATAAACACAAAGGTATATTACCTCTGAGTTACTTGTCTTAATGAACAGAGAAGTATCTGCCTTGCTCATGACAAAACCTTGGTCTTGGAGGTATGTAGTTAACCTGTAATTACATGCCCTAGGTGCTTGCTTCAATCCATATAAAGCCTTTTTTAATTTGCAAACATATGTTACCTTCTTGGGGTCCTCATAGCCAGGAGGTTGTGACATATATACCTCCTCTGAAATCCATCCATTCAAGAAAGCATTGTTGACATCCAATTGGTACATGTTCCAATTCTTTGATGCAGCCACACTTACCAACACTTTGATGGTTGGCATCTTGGCCACAGGTGAAAATGTCTCCTCATAGTCAATGCCTTGGGTTTGTGCAAAACCCTTGGCTACCAATCTGGCTTTGTACCTATTGATTGTGCCATCAGAATTTCTTTTAAGCTTATAGATCCATCTGGATCCTATTACCTTCATTGAGTCCTTCTTAGGTACTAACTCCCATGTGTCACTCTCTTTGAGAGCATCAATCTCCTCATATAGCTTCTTTCCACTATGATTTGGTTATTGCTTCTTCATATGATCCTGGTTCTTTATTGGACAAATCTTTGGCAAGATAAATAGAATGTTTAGTAACAAGAGATGTATCATACCCATATCTGATAGGTTTCTTGCTTTCTCTTTGTGATCTTCTAAATGGTTGAGTTGAGGATTCAGGTATGTCTTCAAGCTTCTTCATCTTCATTTTGCCTTTGGACTTCCATGCTTTGAATTCTTCAAGATTGATACTGTCTTCATCATCTGAACTTGAGGCTTCATTCTGAATAGGTTCCTCCTTTGTAAGACTTGGAAATTCCTCCACTACAACATATGAGGGGCATACCGACGCTGCATATACCGACGGTCATAGTCGGCGTCGGTATAGCCCTCGAAAAATCTCACTAAGAGATACCGACGGTCAAGTGACCGTTGGTATGACCGTTTTAAACGGATCGTCGGTGTGGCCCACAGCCGTCGGTATGAGCGTCAGTATAGGCATCAGTATAGGCGTCGGTATGAGCGTCGGTATAAGCGTCAGTAATTTACTGCCAACTACCGATGCGTATACTGACGTCCATACCGCCGCCTATACCGACGGCGAGTTTTAAACATACCACGAACCCGAGAGCAAAACTTCACATTTCTGCGCGTGTTTGAGTATTGTTGGTCTACTGTCAAACTTGCGTGCATGAACCTGCATTGTCTTGTGCACACACACACACACGGATCTCTCTCTCTACACACACACTCTCTCTCAACTTAGATCTCACATCTTGGTAAGTGTTGCGCGCACTGTTAGCATTTGTGTTTCTCTATGCTTTAGGGTTTCTAATTTCTCTTTTCGTTGATTTTGCCGAAGTTCGTTGGCGTCGATTGTTTGGAATTGGATGAGAGACGACCTACATTACGCTTTGACGACAACGATTCAAAGAGGGACATACTTGTAAGTGATTCTTTTATTCGCTATTGATAGAGAGAGAAGGAGGGGGAGAGAGAGAGAGAGAGAGAGAGAGAGAGAGAGAGAGAGAGAGAGAGAGAGAGAGAGAGAGAGAGAGAGAGAAAGAGAGAGAGAGAGAGAGAGAGAGAGAGAGAGAGAGAGAGAAAGAGAGAGAGAAGATAAAGGAAGATACACATTAATTTACACATGCATACATACACACATACATGTACACACATGCATGATTACATACACGCACCTATACACACATGCATGCTTACATACACACACACATATACACATATGCATGCATACACACACATAAATTTACACACATGCATACATACACACACATGCATACACACACATATATACACATATGCATACATACACATACACACACACATATACACACATACGTACACACACGCATATATACACACATGCATGCATACATACACACACATATACCGGCATGCATGCATACACACATATATACACATATGCATACATACACACATATACACACATGCATGTATACATACACACACATGTATACACATGCATACACATACACACACATACACATACATGCATGCATACATACACACACGTACACACACATGCACACACATGCATGCCTACATACACACACATACACATACACACACATGTATACACATGTATACATACACACACACATGTACACATGCATACATGCACACACATATATACACACATACATACATACACACATATCATCCTATTTTTACTTTGAAGTTTTTTTTACATCAAATATATAAAAATAGGATTAGGGTTTTAGGGTTATTTAAGATTAGGGCTTTAGGGTTTTAACACCTACATAACATATACGCACACATACACATGCACATATAATACATATATACATGTATATACACATGTATACACAAGTATACATATTTTAGGTCTAGATATTTAAGATTAGGATTTTAGGGTTTAGTATTTCAGATTTAAGTCTAAGTCTTTCTCATTAGGGTTTTAGGATTTTAATATGTAGATAACATATATACACAAACACACATATACATATAATACATACATACATGTACATACACATGCATACAAAAATATACATATTTTAGATTTAAATATTTAAGATTAGGGTTTTAGGGTATAACACCTACATAACATATATGCACACATACACATACACATGTAATCCATATATACATGCATATACACATGTATACAAAAATATACATATTTTAGGTCTAGATATTTGAGATTAGGGTTTTAGGGTTTAGTATTTCGAATTTAAATCTAAGTCTTTTTTATTAGGGTTTTAGGATTTTAATATGTAGATAACATATATACACAAACACACATATCCATATAATACATACATACATGTAGATACACATGCATACAAAAATATACATATGTTAGATTTAAATATTTAAGATTAGGGTTTTAGGGTTATAACACCTACATAACATATATGCACACATACACATACACATGTAATCCATATATACATGTATATACACATGTATACAAAAATATACATATTTTAGGTCTAGATATTTGAGATTAGGGTTTTAGGGTTTAGTATTTCAAATTTAAATCTAAGTCTTTTTTATTAGGGTTTTAGGATTTTTAATATGTAGATAACATATATACACAAACACACATATCCATATAATACATACATACATGTAGATACACATGCATACAAAAATATACATATTTTAGATTTAAATCTTTAAGATTAGGGTTTTAGGGTTATAACATCTACATAACATATATGCACACATACGCATACACATGTAATACATATATACATGTATATACACATGTATACAAAAATATACATATTTTAGGTCTAGATATTTAAGATTAGGGTTTTAGGGTTTAGTATTTCGGATTTAAGTCTAAGTCTTTCTGATTAGGGTTTTAGGATTTTAATACGTAGATAACATATATACACAAGCACACATATACATATAATACATACATACATGTAGATACACATGCATACAAAAATATACATATTTTAGATTTAAATCTTTAAGATTAGGGTTTTAGGGTTATAACACCTACATAAGATATATGCACACATACACATGCACATGTAATACATATATACATGTATATACACATGTATACAGAAATATACATATTTTAGGTCTACATATTTAAGATTAGGGTTTAAGGGTTTAGTATTTCAGATCTAGAAAGGATTAGGGTTTTAATTAAATATATATAATTAAATATATAAAATTAAATATATAAAAATAGGATTACGTAAGGAGAAAAATTTGAATATATAAATAAATATATATATATAATAAGATAATTATATACATAAATAAATATAAAAAGAACTAGTGTTTTAAATAATTTAATTAAATATTTATAATTAAATATATAAAAATAGGATTACATAAGGAAAAAAATCTGAATATATAAATAAATATATATATAAAATAAGATAATTATATACATAAATAAATATAAAAAGAAGTAGTGTTTAAAATAATTTAATTAAATATATATAATTAAATATATAAAATTAAATATATAAAAATAGGATTACGTAAGGAAAAAAATCTGAATATATAAATAAATATATAAAATAAGATAATTATATACATAAATAAATATAAAAAGAACTAGTGTTTTAAATAATTTAATTAAATATATAAAATTAAATATATAAAAATAGGATTACGTAAGGAAAAAAAATCTGAATATAAAATAAATATATATATAGAATAAGATAATTATATACATAAATAAATATAAAAAGAACTAGTGTTTTAAATAATTTAATTAAATATTTATAATTAAAGATATAAAATTAAATATATAAAAATAGGATTACTTTAGAAAAACAATCGGAATATATAAATATATATATAAAATAAGATAATTATATACATAAATAAATATAAAAGGAACTAGTGTTTTAAATTATTTAATTAAATATATATAATTAAATATAAATAAATATAATTAAGTAAAGAAAAAATTTGAATATATAAATAAATATATATATAAGGTAGGATACTTATATAGATAATAAAATATGATAAGAACTAGTATGTTAAATAAATAAATGAAATATATATGATTAAACATATAAAAATAGGTTTAAATTTATTCATTTTAAATAGAGTGAATATATATACAATACACAAGCACACATACTTATATACCTATGTATATTCACATATATATACATATACACATATATATACACATGCATAGATATATATACATGTTTTAGTTCTAGGTCATTTGGATTAGGGTTTTAGGATTTTAACACGTACATAACATATATACACACAAACACATACACATATAATACATATATACATGTATATGCACATGTGTATAGAAATATACATAATTTAGATCTAGATCTTTAAAATTAGGGTTTTAGGGTTTAGGCATACATATAACTTAATTAAGAGGAAAAAACTTTTACAGTCCATTGGAATGGATTATACGAAAATTCATGCTTGTCCGAATGATTGCATTCTCTTTCGGAATGAGTATGAGCATCTCCACGTATGTCCAAAGTCCATGTCTAGTGGACTCAGAGATTCATTCGATAGTTGAGGAGGAAGAGATCATTGTTCGAGAAGAAGAGGTCATTGAAGAAGAGGTCATTGTTCGAGAAGACGAAGCAATAGATGATGATCAGGAGGAAACTAGCATAGCAAGCGATTTAGAAGCAATCAATTTAGAGATAGATATTCTCCATGCATCGGATCTTCAAGAGGATGCTAGAATAGAGGACTTTTGAATAAAAGACTTGTACATACTAATTTTTGGTTTTTCTTTTGTTTATTCCCTATATTATTTTTCTTATCGCATGCTAATTATTTGAGTTCTTTTATTACAGAGCACGATGGGAGACAGTCCTCCAGTCACTCCACAGTCCATGATAGAGGAGCAGTTTTTGGAGTTCATCTCTCAGGTTCCTCCTGCGTATATGGCCGCTGCATCACAGTGTTGGATCGCTCGTGGTAGCACTCCTCCCGGCCTCACTCTTGGCGGCCTTACTCCTGTCGGCCTCGCTTCCGCTGGCCTCACTCCCGCCGGTGTCACTCCCGCCGGTGTCACTCTTGCCAGTGTCACTCCTGAGGGTGGTGCTACTCCCGTAGGAGGTATGTCTCCTAGCTTTGTGACTCCACCACGACCATCTTTGCAGCCATCTCCTACTGGGTCTACTAGTAGACATGTGCGTTTGACACCTCAGCGCGATATAGGGTCTGGCCTGTCTCATAGATCAAGGTCACGCTCTGGAGCAGGAGGATCTAGGAGTGGATCTACAGGTAGGTCTGGAGGCGGAGGAGGTAGTTGTTGTGGAGGCAGTGCGACGGATGTTGTGTCGCCTTATTCTACTCCTAGGACGAGTACCTCAGATGTAGGTACGCCACGCAGTACACCACGCAGTACACCACGTACACCTTGGGGTGCTCATGACCATGATGACTCCAAGGGGTATAGTATCCGAGATGGAGCTCCGGTGATGGATGCCGCTGGCAAAGCAATGCGTGCACGCATAGGACAGCTTTGCTCCATCCAGTTTGGACACTCCATCATGCTGAAATGGAGTGAACAGGATAAAGATCGGAATAATTATATCACACAGACGATTTACCAGGAGTTTCGACCAGCTGATGGACAATCGATTGTCAGTTCAGAGTGGATTCTTCACACCGCACATGAGGTCATGTCACATCGACGATCCGAGGCTCATGATGCATTCAAAGAAGGCTTACCAAAGCCTATGTGGTTAGATGCTGAGGAGTGGGACATGATTCGTGATGAGCAGCAGCAGACTCCTGATCGATATCGCTAATAGCGAAATGCCGCAGCCACACGTCTAGACACGATTGGACGGTCACATTTAGGCAGCAACGGATATGACAAGATGCGTCATGAGTTTGTAAGTACCATTTCATTTATTGAATTTATTTGTGTTAAATTTCTCATATATATTTCTCTAATCTTCTTATATTTGTTTCAGGAGCTGGCAATGGGTCGTCCTCCAACACGAACGGAGGAGTCTTATGGATATAGTCATGGGTTGACTGCACTATTGCACGACTTGGAGGGACGCGGTGCGGTAGTTTCATGGGAGCGTTTGCGATGAGGTAATTAATTTATAAACTTGGTTTTTACTTGTTTGTAATTTTCATGTGAATTTATCTCATTCCATTAATGTTTTTTGTTGCAGGACTGTTGATATGGAACATTCTTTGCATGTGTATGGCAGTGGAAGGACAATATTTTGTATTTGATTTCCATATGGCAATACATTGCTTTGCCACATTTTGTAAAAGCGTCATATATAACAGTGGTTTGCCACACTCTTGTACATGCTTCATTATTGAAATATGTAACTTCTTTTGTACATGGTTCATTGTTCATTCTGATTATTGATCTCTTTTGTGTACAATAATACTCTGTTTCATGAAATCATATTTTGGTTGTCATTAGAGTACACATCACATGTACTTGGTTTTTTTTGGGCAGAGTGTATTGTCTTTTGTTCAGCAACATCATGGTAATGTTGCTGTAGCAAAAGACAAAACACTCTGCCCAAAAAAAAATTTGTAGGTATGGTCGTCGGTATGCGCGACGGTACTCCCAGTAGTGTCATCGGAATAACCGTCGGTACACCCAGGAGGTGATGCAGCAGAAGCCGATTACCGATGCGTATACCGACGTTTATACCGATGCATATACCGACGCTTTTACCGACGCCTATACAGACGTTTATACCGATGCCTATACCGACTCTTTGGTACCAACGCGCAAACCGACCTTTACACCGGTGTTGCGGCAAATAAAGCCGCGTTCATTTTCCTCGGTAAAAACCTCAGTATACCGTCGATCTGTTGTAGTGCTCTTCCAAATCATAGGGTAATTTGACCTTCCCGCATTCATTCTCATACCAAGAATCATTTTCATCAAAGACAACATCTCTGCTTACCATAAACCCCTTATTGATAGGATTATAAAACCTGTAACCTTTTTTATTTAAATCATACCCAATAAAGATGCATTTTTTAGCCTTTGGGTCCAGCTTACCTCTTATCTGAGAAGAAATGTGTACATATGCTACACATCCAAATATTTTGCAATTGTCAAGTGAAGGTCTCTTACCATGCCATACTTCATAGGGTGTCATGCCATCAAGAGACTTAGATAGTAACCTGTTTATGAGGTAAGTGGCAGTAGAAACACTCTCTGCCCATAGATAGTTAGGTAACTTTTTCTCATTAAGCATAGATCTAGCTATCTCAACAATTAATCTATTTCTTCTCTGAGCTACCCCATTCTGTTCAGGAGAATACCTTGTGGTTATCTCTCTTTTGATGCCTCTGTCCTGCAAGAAGTCTTCAAATTCATTGGAGAAGTACTCAACTCCTCCATGTGACCTTAGCCTCTTCAAATTTCTTCCTGTCTGATTTTCAACTAATGCAAGATATTTTTTAAAGCAATTAAATACCTCATCCTTGTGCTTCATGAAGTATAATACAGTCCATCTGCTATAATCATCAATGAAAGACACATAGTACCTTGATCCTGAGACTTAGGGGTCTTTGCTTGGTCCCCATACATCTGTGTGTACAAGCTCTAGGTAGTCTTCATGCATGTATCCTTTCTTTGAGAAGGGTAACCTGTGAGACTTCCCAAATTGACAAGCACCACACTTATAAATCATATGTTGCTTGGACACATTAGGTATCCCCAAGCACACATTGGTCCCTGCACATTTGTTTCAAGGTTCTTTCTCGTATGTGCCCTAACCTTTTGTGCCAAACCTCAAGCTCTGAAAATGTTTGATCTTTATTACTGTATAGTGCAATATTCTTTGTATCTTCCAACTCAAAAGTGAAAAGTCTACCTTATTTTTCTCCTTTAGCAATCCTCTTGAACCCATGTCTTGGATCCTCCACATATGCTCCATATTGGTTGAATCTAACCTGCAAACCTTTCTCCACAATCTGACCAACACTCATCAAATTTTTGGTAATGGTTGGTACATAGAGTACCCTGCCCAACAAATTCTGATTTCCATCACAAGTCTTAACATTTCCAACTTTAACTACAGAATGCTTTGTGTCATCACCTGTTTGGACTTGATGCTTACCTTTTGGTTCCTCAAGATCAGAGAGTAATGCTACATTGCCAGCAACATGATTTGATCATCCTAAGTCAATGTAGAATAGGTGGTCATCATTTGTACCTGATTTTGATGTCATGTTCATGATTAGAAGAGAGTCATCTTGCTCCTCTGTATAGTTGTTGTAATCCTTCCTGGATTTGAATCCTCCTTGGTAGTTGCCATTGAATTATTGTTGTAATTGTTGTTGTAATTATTGTTGTAACCTTGGTGATGGTTGAATCTAGCTCTTGGCTATGAGTAGCCACCTCTTTGGTATCCTCTTCCTCTCTGATTTTTGTAATTCCTGAAACACTCATCTGTAGTATGATTTGATAAACCACAAATGTTGCATGGTGAGGAGCTATAAGATATCCCCCTACCTGACTTACCTCCTCTGCCCCTTCCTCTTGAAGATTTACCTCTCCCTGCATAGTTGGCTTGAGAGGTTGATCCTTCATCTTCCATCTTTTTGCTCTTGCCTTTATCTTTAGACTTCTTATCAGTGTATAGGGCAGAAGAGTTATTACCTTTGGATGTGTCTCCATTTTTGTTGAGCTTTGCTTCATGAGTAAACAATTGTCCCATGAGGGTTGTAAGATCTGGAGTGTGCATGTCCATGTAGAGATCCATGGCAGTGGTGAAGCTTTCCCATTTGTCATCAGCCTTGATCCCATTGATCACTTGCCTTACAATCTGTTCTTCTTCAATCTCTTCTCCTATGCTTGCTAACTCATCTGCTACATCTTTAATCTTGGTCACAAATTCTGAAACAACTTGCTTAGGTTGCTTCCTTAGTGTTGTGAATTCAATCCACAACTGATTTTTCCTAGCCCTTGTGTTGGAGGAAAAATATGATGACAAGGTTTCCCAAGTCTCTTGGGATGTCTTACAATTTCTAATATGTGGAAAAAGAAAATCAGATATAGATTTGAGTAAATAAGACCTTGCCAATGCATCCTTAGCACACCATGTGTTGAGCTTTTCATGTTCTTCCTTGGTTGGTAATCCTCTTGCTTTGAATGAGGGCAATTCCTCATCTCCTAAGATGTAACCATAGAGACTTCTTCCTTGTAAGTAGGTCTTCATCCTTAGAGACCATGCTTGATAGTTTTTCCTGTCCAATTTGTCAATAAATGAAGGAAAACCATCTCCCATTTTACCTTAGTTTGCTCTGATACCACTGTTGGGATGGATGGATGGATGCTCCAAGAGACTGAGTAGGTACTGCTAAACCTGCTTTGTACCAGCCCTCTTTGCTTCAGAGTTGATAACTAGACCTCCTTAGCTTTCCAATGACACCATAAAATGTCCTATGTCCTTTGGAAATGATGTGTGCAATGATTGAATCAAAACAGATAACTTTGGAAGTCACAAACTCAAGAAAACCTTCTATTTATGGCTTGACACCTGTTGAGTATTTTGCTTAGTATGACCAGCATAGTAGGAATTGGAAAAATTCCTTTTAGGGGTATCTAATTAGCTTAGTAAGCTACCTATTCCAAGTCAAATGATGTAAAATGATAAACTATGCTAAGAGAAATCAATTTAGCAAGTTAAGCTATACCCCCAACTTTTTAGGAATTTAGCAGAAAATGACCAGAGTTCACCTCGACGCAGATTTCTCCAAAATGGCAGAACAGAATGTCTTCAAACTTTGATAGCATGTATATTACGTCAGGCTGAATCCAAAAAGCTTTGAATCACTGAATCGGGTGAAGAATTGACCGAGATATGCCCTTGACAAGTTGACAGACTTTTGCGTAGACTAACAGAGAATTCAGAGATAGACAATATGAATGTATGTATTAATGAACATTTGTATACAACTCCATTGGCATAAATCTCATTGCCAAATGGTGTAGAGAGGTGTGGGCTTGAGTGTAGACCTCACACACACTCAAAAACAGTAATGCTAGGCTCGGGAGTGCTCTCTCTTCCCCGCGACTTTTCATATCCATTTTTATAAGAGATGACTAAAAATTTGAATTCAAATTCAAAATTTTGGCTCCCTATGATCAAGCTCCTAAATGCTTGGAGATATTCTTTCAATCAAGCAACTAATTTTCCACGAATCCTTTTGGTAGGTGATTACAAGAGATTCCAAGTCAGTTTGACTTTTACAATGAGGTAAAGTGGTAATTAACCACTAGCATATGTTCCTATGCTTCTTCATGTATGTATAGACTTCAATGCATCCTTTGAGCCAAATGTGTAGGCTTGTATTTTACACCAACACAAACTTGCACATCGTCGCGATGGGACAATTTGCAGATTCAGGGAAGCAATATTTGTAATGATCATCCTGAAAGCCATCATATTACAACATCAATTCTTTTATCAATTAGTTTTAAATTTTCAAATATAACAATCTTTTATGCAACATGCTCATGAAGTTTATTTAAATTTAATCTGGTAATGAAAATATATCAAATTATAAAGTTAAGCTATTAACTTGGTCAGCCAACAAAACATTAATATAAATTTCATCCGTTTATAAACTTTGCAAAAATTAGTATGAAACAGAATTCATTTTCATTCACTCAAATTCAAGTTTCATCATATACATGCACTTACATATGAGCAATCAAACATGTCAAAGAAATCTACTAAATCTACTCGTACAGACATCCGCCTTGTTTGCCCAATTTTATCCACTAGATGTGTCTTCCACATCTAGTCTTCTTCATCGTTTTGGCTTCATACAAGTATGATAAAAAGCTTCATGTAGATAATGAGTGAAAATACCTTTTTAGGGTGAAAGAAGGTATAACTTCCATGCATTAAATATTCTTTTTCTTTTCTATTTATCTTTTTTTTTTCTATTTTTCTATTTGCTTTTTTTTTTAACATTCACAACTTTTTTGTTTTGAAGGGGAAACGCTTAACCCCTTAATCTGAGCTAAGGTTCTAGATCCATGTGCAAGAAAGACCTAGAATTTCATAGACAAGGATCATGCACCAATATGCTCCTACATATATACAATTACTTCCATTATTTATAATGAACTACAAATCCTTCTACCCATCACAAATCCTCACTCAATCTATAAACTTAGTAACATAAATCATGCTTGTTTTCTTACTGTGATTAAATAGGTTTTCTTTATAATGTGATAATTCTCATCCTAAATTTTATAATTAAATTTCATATGAATGCAAGTGACATGCATAAGTAAAATCATAAAGAATTTAGAATCATAGAAAAATACAACCTGAAATTAACTTCTTCTTCTTCAAGCTTTGCATCTTCAACTTTAAACAATCTTTAATTTATTTGCTTAAAAAGCATCTTCAACTCCTGCTAACAATCAACAACATCTAGACCCAAAAGTAAAATTAGTATAAATAAACATTTAAAAGAAAATGCATACATCATTTCTATTAATTTAAATTTCGTTCATCACATTCTTTATTATACAATAAGTCCTAATTTTCTTCATCTCTTTGCTTGAATAATTTAACTCTTTTCTAAATTATGTACAAGATTTTGCGAGATATCGAACCAAAGTCCACTGTCATCTTGCTCAATAGTGGCTTTTACTCGAAATCCTGATCTAAATGTCTTAAAGGAGTTTTTCTTAAGGACCTATGATTACGAGGATGATTAATACAAAGCATCATAAATTGAACAGGTTGTAGGCCATCACGAGAACGAATTCTTGCGAAAGCACTACCATCGTCAAGTACTTTGGTCTCCATTCTTTGTTCACAAATGAATGGTTGTCCCAAAATAATTAGGTATGAACAATCATCTTGAATAACAAAATTATGTTCCTCTTGAACATCTCCAATAGTGTTCGGAACATTTACACAAGCTCCAAGTAAATATCCATAAGCATTATTAGATTCTTTCATTTTCCACCCATGGTCTCTATCTATAGGCCATTTTCCCTCATTATACAACTCCCTCGAGACTACATTGATTTCAGATCCTGAATCTATTAAGGCTATTTACGGTTTATTATTATTTCCTATCTTAACCATAGTTTCAGTAATTTCCATAGCCTAATGTTTTTGAGTATAATGACTATTTGGGTCTCCATTTCCTTTCTCCAAATATCCAATTATGGGCCCAATTAATTTCTATGTTCAGAAGATTCATAGATATTCAGATTCATTAATTTGAACAATACTAACTTTAGGTTCTTCATGTTCTTTCCTTTCTTCCATTTCTATATCCTCAGTTTTATATTCTATAGGTTCTCTTCGTCTTTTTATAATACTCATAAAATCTTCTTTAACATCTGTTCGTGAAAATGCTAACCATTCTTCTAATGTCATGGTTACCTCTACTTTCATAATTTTCTCATCCATAACTTTTTGAATGTCTATCTATTTCTCTATTTGAGAGATCAATCAGAAAGTAGGTTGATTCTTTTTTGCTTTTTCTTCCTTAACAACTTCTTCACATATGGGTTGAGTTTCACTGGGTTTATCCTGACTTCTATCTTCATTTATTGTTTTCTTTTCTAAATTTTCTACCACTTTCTTTACTTTTTCCTTATTCTGGGGTTTCTTATCTTGTTCCTGTTGTTTAGTTTCTTGACTAGGCTCTGATATAGGTGGTTCATTAATTTAATCAGTAGTCTCACTCTCTTTTCTAGCCCTAGTTGTTCGTTTGGACTGCCCCTCTTCATCATGCTTCCTTTTCTCATCTACATTAATTTCATGAGCATAGACAGAGAACATATCTATTAGCTCGTTCCAACATGTCTTTGCTTTGATATCTGAGCTCGTAACATATAAGGTCTCAACTATTAATTTCCCCGTACTGATATTCTTGATTCCAAAAGAAACAATTAGAGTCATCACTTTCAAGCCTACAAGCATATGTATTTTGACTTGTAGAGGCTTCAAAGAGACTCTTTATACCCCCTTTCCCATAATTTGATGCCAAAGGCCTTTTTTTCACATAGTCATAGTTGGCCTCTTTAAATAGGTTACATGTCCAGTGTGGGTGATCTACATCATCACACTACAAACATCTACTGGCTTTGTTTAATGTTTTCCTAGTTGGCATTTGAGTCCTAGGATTCTGCTCTAGCTCTCTCGGTTTCTCCTTATCTCTCAATCTAATCTCTTGCATACTTTTCATGGTTCCCATTTCAGTTGCTAAAGTCTCCATATGTTTGACTATTGATTCTACTATTGTTTTTAACATAGTAATTTTTGATTCACCCTTACTAGGGTTATGAGAAGTGTGATCATTTTCTACCTTTCCTAGTGCATCTCTATCATTTATCCTAGGGGTTTGCATTTGATTGCACTCTTGTCTTTGAGCTAGCCTATGGACAACCGCTCGTACATTCTCCCAATTGCCAGTTAAGACACTAGCAGTTGCTCCGTCCTCAAGCATAGGTTCAAGCTCATGTCTAAGAGAAGGATCTAACATACTTAGAAAACTTTGTAATTTATCCAGCTCTAGAGCTTTTCGGTCTGCTTGAGGCATTTGGTTAAATTTAACATCAAATTCAGTTAACCCTTGAGTTATATGCTGATCAAGTTTCGTAGTTCTTACCCATCTCAAAAATGTAGAACTGTTATTCTTACTATAATCTTCATGTGAAAATTCAGTAAGAAGTGGAGTTTTAAAGTTTGCCAAAGTCATATTAGGTTGGACTACTCTAAGTTTAATTCTTTCTCTAGTAAAACCGTGACAAATACGTATGAATGTGTCTTTTTTATGATCCTCAAGTAGCCCATATTGTTGAGTAAGTTGTTCATAACATCTAAGGTATGCAGTAGCATTTGTCCCATTAAATTCACCCCTATCCATTTTAATTGACTCAATTATTTTCCAAATACGTCATTCTTCAAATTGATTAGCCATATTATATAAATCTAACTTTACTGATAGAAATGAAATATATGTATGTAGTTCGCATAGTAGTACGTCTATTTCTTGTTCTTGTTGTGACGTCGTGGTAAAATATATTTTGTAAACAGAAGTAAAGAAATATACCTGATTAAACTCGATGAAGAGGCTTGTGATTGTGCTCTGTGCAAAGTCTTTACATTAAGGTGGATCAAATTAATCTAATACATCAATTCTAGTTATGCATGTGCAATCGTTGCTTTCACAAAAGTTGAGGGACAAAGGTAGCGTGACGAGGATCCTTCTACTTGTCAATCTCCGTGGAAGCGCTCAGGTCACAACGACCAACCCTCAACAGCCAGAAGATTACAAGATTTAATAGTTAGCTTTAGCTACCAGGGATGTCGACGCTTGTGCTTCAATCACCAAATTTCCTATATGCATATGGAGAGCATAAATAAAAATATACCTTTATACCTGAGATGTCGCAACGAGCCTTCACGTCGGGTTCACCAAATGGCGAGAAGTTGCAGACACATGGCTGGTGGATCAAGCCAACCGCTAAATCCTTCGGCACACGTTGGGTGCTTGGAGCAAGCTTAGGTACTTTGGAGACTCAAAGATGCACATACTCATGAAAATTCATCACTTTAAAAGCAGAAAATTTGATCATATAACTAAGATGCAAGAGAATGTGATTAGAACTCTTAGCTTCTCATCCAAAAGGTAAACCAAGCAACTTTGGGATCATTTCAAACACTATTGCAATTTTTTTAATACTTCAAGGGGCAAGTATCTTGTTCAAAGTCAGCGGTTAATTATAAGTAGAAATCATAAGATTATCATATTACCATTATATTTAACTCCTATTCAAAATAACATCAGACTTTCACTTAAATGAATTCAGACTTGAGAAATTCGGTAATAATTAATGGTAGAAAGATAACCATATTTGATTGCATATGTCAACATATGATTTCATATAATCATCATGTGCAAACAAAACTTCTCGTGGAAGTTACATCCTGGAGATATCATTTAAATGCTAAACACATACAATGTATATATGTATATTTTTTTTTCTTTTTCTTAGAAAATCTAAAGCTATATTGCATGCGGTATTTTAATACATCGCCTCTACGTAATGTATCATTTCCATCCGCACAATGTTTTTTATGAAAAAGTTAATGCGCTACAAAGAGAAGCAAAAGAAGTTGTTTAGATGAAAGTAAATTCATAACAATCGAACAGTACTTCAGCAGCTTTCGGAGCAGTGCTTCTACGCACATCATCTGTGATTATTACACTCGTATTCCTATAAATTACACAGACAATCCATTATCACATTCTCATACCGGAAATTGGCGTTCCAAGCACATTTTCCATCCATCCATCGTTCTTGATCCTGGAAGCCCTTCCTGAAGATGATCTCTGAATCCTCTTTACACACTTTATCATGTCCTCGTCCTCTTCACAATTCCGCAGTCGTGTAAAACTCAGTATCTGTTCTTCAGCTTTGTACTTTCTCTGTTCTTAATATGGTTTAGTGTTTCAATGTTGATGGTAACACGACATTTTCTGCCTCAATTGACAACAGGCTGCGCATTCTCCACGTTCCAATTTCCACCAAATAGATGTATTTTTTTTCTCTTTTCTTTGGTTGTGCTACTTTAGCAGCAATCTGCATTAGAATCTTTCCAGACAAAACCTTGTTTTTGCCTTTTGAATAAAGATAATACCACTCTGATTTGCGAATTATCAAACCTTCTTGATCTTTCAAGAGATCAGAGACCAGAATTTGTTTAGATTCCCCAAGTGGGTTTTTGTAAAAAAAGAAAAAAAGCCGTGTTGTACAGATGCACCACTAAAGTAGATCTCTTAAGATCTGTTATAGCAAACGCAGAGCTTAGATTGATGGGAACTACACCTTGATCGTCACCTTCTCCTTTTATCTATAAGATCGTCCCCGACTTTCCTTCAACTGTAAGTTTTTAGCTGATCAATGAAGATTGTAGAGCATTTGCGCCACCAGCACAAGATATATAATGATCTTCTGTCTTTAGTGTGGTTCCATCATACCAACACTAATACACCGGATCTCATAGGAACTTCCCAATTAAGCGTGATTGGCCAGAACTACAGAATTTTTCCAAAAAAAATACAGATTACCTCTCCTTCTACAGCGACGACCGACCTCCTTCTACGTAATACACTTTCTTCTTCATCATGTGTCTGCACAATGCCTCTCAATCTTCTCATTTCGTTCCCTGGAGAAAAAGTTGTGCTTATCTACCCAAAAACATCATCTGTCTTTCTCCTTTATTTTTGTAGCATACGTCTCTCCTCATTGACTAGATGATCGCTCGTGCTTCCAAAGATTACCAGAAAGAATATCAATTGGCCTCCTCCTTTTCCCGTACCTGCGCCATCCTCCCTTGATAATTAGACCATGCATAAGAAAGCCAGATTGCTCCAAAAGGGAAGGTCCCCTTTTCTTTTCTGACCCTCAATGATTTGAGTCCTCCCTTTTTGTGAGCACCTTGCTTCCGACGTGTAGTGCGACCTCACCTTCTTTTCGCTTTTAATCTTCAGCCTTCCTTTAGTTTTCCTTTTCATTTACTTTGAGAATAAAAACCACTCATCTATTTCAATACATGTGCTGGGGTAAATTCCCTTCATATGATACTTTATAAAAGTAATTTCTCCTTTAACTCTTGAAACAAAGTTAGTTGAAGAGCCCATAGCACCATCATACGGCTGGACATTGCTCAAACTAACTATAGAAGATGTTGTAGAATGCACATGTTCATTGCTTTTGATCTTTGGGATATCCTGTATTCTGTACAACTAGAGCAATTGTTGGATGTATTCTGATGTAATTGCATTTCTATGAAATAGAGAATGGTATCTATGACCCTGCCACTAGCAACTTCATGGATTTCTTTGATGCACTTTTGGTCAATCCACTATGTACTTGAATGTACTTTCCCTTTGAGCTAATTGCAATCTCATAGTGGAAGACATTCTTTTGGACTTTGTTTTGATTTGAAGGAAGAGTAGAGATGAGAATCTCTAGGACAACGTTTCCTCAATCACAATCTATCCCCAATCACAATCTTTTGATCACTAAAAAATAACAGTGGAGAGAAGAATGCTGAGATTGCCCTGTAACTCAAAAACAATTGGGAATTAGCTTAAGCTTATGAGAGACACTTTTATTCAATTTTTTGATATGCATGATAGTGTTAGAGATGTCCGTGTTCCAAATCCACCTCCAAATGCCGCTTTTGAGCCATCCAATTTTCAGAATTCTAGACAGAGAGTAAAATCAAGGCATTTTCGTATAGTAACTAAATGTAGGACCCTGAACGAGGTACTTAAAACAGGATTCACAAAAGATTCACACAAACACTTTCATTCTCTTATACTTTCTCTACCTTTCCCTCATACAGAGTTCTCCTTAATTCTTTCATCTTCACCTTCAAAATTCCACTAGAAAACACTTAGCAGAGAAACACATACTCTTTTTCCCAAACAATTTGTGTTCTCTAGGAGTTTGCAAAGTCTCCTTGAAATGTACCACATGCTCAGAATCATCTTTAGAGTATACAAATATATCATCAAGGAATACTAAGATGAGTTCATCTAGGTAATCGTGAAAAATATTATTCATCAAGCACATAAATGTGGAAGGAGCATTTGTTAATCCAAAAGGTAGAACCATAAACTCATAGTGACCATATCTTGTTCGAAAAGGTGTCTTAGGAATATCCTCTGTTTGGATCCTAATTTGGTGATATCTAGATCTTAAGTCAATCTTTGTCAATAGTTGCTACACTTAATTGACCTAATAAGCCATCTATGTGAGGGAGTGCATACTTATTCATAATTTTTCTTTTATTCAACCCCCTATAGTCAATGCATAATCTATAAGAGCCGACTTTCTTCTTCTAAAATAAAACAGGTGCATCCCAAGGTGAGACACTCGGTCTTGTTAAGCCTTACTTCAAAAGATCATCTAATTGAATCTTAAGCTCCTTTAATTCATCAATATTAAATCTATAGGGTGCTCTAGAATATGGTTCACTCCTTGGATATAGGTCAATGGCATGGTCAACCTTCCTACGTGGAGGTATACCAGGCAAGTCTTCTAGAAATACATCGGCATATTCTTCCAAGAGATTTCCTACGTAATCTGGAATATCTTCGTCCTAACCTTCCCTATGCAGATTGTTCACATACACTACAGATGTTTTACAGCAATCACATATACCTCTAATTATATGCATAGCAGAACTAAGAGTAGGTTTAGGATTAAAGACATCACCTAGAATATGAATAGATTCATCATCTAGCTTTAAAGTGATCGTTCTTTGTTCACAATTAATTGTTGCAGAATTTTTAACTAACCAATCCATGCCTATGATTACATCACTATGTTTCATCTCAATTACATAGAAACTTCCACAAAAGCGTCTATTAGAAAGAGTAAATTCAAGGTTTTCAACATATCCTTTAGTGTAGTGTAATCGTCCATTGGCCATATCTACATGTCTGGTTATTTTCATATTTAGGGTTATCCCTAGATTTTGTACCAATTTGAAAGATAGAAAACAATGGGTACTACCTGAATTGATCAAAAATCTGGTTTTATGCGGAGAAATCAGACCCAGAATCGTGATTACAAAAGCCTTTGGAAAAGAATTAACCACCATGCAATGTAAAGTAGAGTTAGGGCACTTACCTCCATCATCTGCTTCCTCAATAATTGTACCCTCCTCGATGATGTTTATCGCTTTTGATTGTGTGGGTCGAAGGACTGCCTTGTTGAGGCACTCATATGTCCGATGCACGTGCTCCCCGCAATGAAAACACAGACCACGTCTTGTGTTTTTGCCCTCTCAATAAAATTATGGTCTTGTTGCCACTCAATTGGTTGATGCCTCCTTTGATTTTCCACCTGAGCAGGGTCCTTACCTTGGTTATCAGAAGATGGAGATTTCTTTGAATTGTTCATGCTCATTGCAACAAATCTTTTTGGCCTATGTTCCATTGCAATGAATCTGCTTTTATTTGCCTTCTGCAAATTGAACTCCTCCATGTTCTCAAAGTTCTGAGCCATCGCAGAAGCATCAAGAAAACCCATGCATCTAGATCCCTTAACTTGATAGCGAAGTCTTCACGAAGCCCTTCAATAAACTTACTCTTTAGAGCGTTACCACTAACCTCTAATGCATATTTATGAAGACGTAGGAACTTCTCTTTGTACTCATCAACAGATAAGCTATCCTTATCACTTTCGTGTTTCCAGAAATTATAGAACTCCAACTTCTTCTCCATATGGTAGTGTGGAGAACAATAGAGTTTTTCAACTTGTTCTCTAAATTCCTTACATAGAACTGGACCAGAACGTGTTCGAGTTTGCATACATGACTTCAACCATAGCTTTGTGATCCCACGGAGGTGTAGGATCCCAACTTTGCCTTGGACTCTTTATTAAATTGTCGAAGATCAAAGAAACCCTCTAGTTCTTCAATCCATGCCCCAAGATCTTCGCCACTCTTCTTCTCGTCATCAAAATCATTCAACTTTGCCTTCTTGAAGACTTGCTTAAGGGCAAACTCACCTGGTTCCATATCTTCAAGATTGCGTTTTTATTTTCTGTGAGGTACACTAAGTGTTCCCGCACCCTCATCTACTTCATCATTCAGCTCCACAAACAATTTTTTTTGCTTCTTCTGGTTGCTTTCCCCGTCGTTCTTTGTGCAATTCACAAAGAAGCTTTTGAATAAGCTCCTCTTGTTCACGAATCTTTTGTGTTAGACCTTCCATCGTTCGTGAGGATTGATTCTGCTCTGATACCACTTGTAGCGTTTCCTCAATCACAATATATCCCTAGTCACAATCTTTCAAGCACTCAAAAATAACAATGGAGAGAAGAACGCAGAGATTGCACAAGGTAAAAAAAAATCTGATGCAGAAGAGTAGAAACAAATATGACATAGAGAAGGAAGAATTCTGATATTGTAGATGCGAATCAATGGTTACAATAGATTTGGACAATATCGTCTTGATGAAGCCTCTACCTCCCGTCCACCCCCTAGCTATCACAATCGCATCCACACTCGCACTCTCAATCACACTCTCACTCTCTCTCTTAATCACAAGGTAATTCTTAGATTTATGTGTGTCCCCGTGTTGATGCGCACGCCTCCCTATATCAGAGTTTGATGACAGTTGTCCCCAAAAGAAGTGTGTTATCCATCAAATTTAGAAAAAGTCGAGTTGCTCCAAAACTTTCGCAAAAAGTCATGCGATCGCAATGTACTTTGTTTCTTTAGCATACCTGTCAAAATAGGCAAAAAACATGAAAAATAAGACATCCAAAAATATCCATAATTAGACATGAGGACATGTGAGCATGAGAATCATGGATTGGAATAGAATTAGATAAAGCCCTCCTTTCTTTTTTCTTAAGTATTGGAAAAAATGGCCGTTTTGAAAGCCTTGTAACTCAAAAACACTGAGGAATTAGCTTACGCTTGTGAGAGACACTTTTATTCAATTTTTTGATCTACACGATAGTGTTAGAGATGTCCCAGTTCCAAATCCACCTCCAAATGCCGCTTTTGAGCCTTGTGAGTTTCAAAAGTCTAGAGAGAGAGAGAGAGAGTAAAATCAAGGCATTTTCTTATAGTGATCTAAATGTACGACCCTCAACAAGGTACTTAAAACATGATTTAGAAAAATTTCACACAAGCACTTTTATTCTCTTATACTTGCTCTACCTTTAGTTCATACAAAGTTTTCCTTAATTCTTTCATCTTCACGTTCAGAATTCCTCTAAACACTTAGCAAAGAAACACTTACTCTTTTTCCCATACAATTTGTGTTCTCTAAGGCTTTGCAAAGTCTTCTTGAGATGTACCGCATGCTCAGAATCATCTTTAGAGTATACAAATATATCATCAAGGAATACTAAGATGAATTCATCTAGGTAATCATGAAAATTATTATTCATCAAGCACATTAATGTGGCAAAAGCATTTGTTAATCCAAAAGGTACAACCATAAACTCATAGTGACCATATCTTGTTCGAAAAGTTATCTTAGGAATATCCTCTGTTTTGATCCTAATTTGGTGATATCCAGATCTTAAGTTAATCTTTGTGAATACAAGTGCTCCACTTAATTGACCTAATAAGTCATCTATGTGAGGGAGTGGATACTTATCCTTAATTGTTCTTTTATTCAACCCCCTATAGTCAATGCATAATCTATAAGAGTCGTCTTTCTTCTTCTGAAATAAAACAGGTGCACCCCAAGGTGAGACACTCGGTCTTATTAAGCCTTTCTTCAAAAGATCATCTAATTGAATCTTAAGGTCCTTTAATTCATGAATGTTAAATCTATAGGATGCTCTAGAATATGGTTCACTCCCTTGATATAGGTCAATGGCATGGTCAATCTGGATAGGTGGCGGTATACCAAGCAAGTCTTCTTGAAATACATCAGCATATTCTTTCAAGAGATTTCCTACGTAATCTGAAATATCCTCGTCATTAACTTGCTCATGCAGATTGTTCACATACACTACAAATGTTTTACAGCCATCACGTATACCTTTAATTATCTGCATAGCAGAAATAAGAGTAGGTTTAGGATTAAAGACATCACCTAGAATATGAATAGATTGATCATCTAGCTTTAAAGTGATCGTTCTTTGTTCACAATTAACTATCACAGAATTTTTAACTAACCAATCCATGCCTATGATTACATCACTCTGCTTCATCTCAATTACATGGAAACTTCTAGAAAAGCATCTATTAGAAAGAGTAAATTCAAGGTTTTCAACATATCATTTTGTGTAGTGTAATCGTCCATTGGCCATCTCTACAGGTCTGGTTATGTGCATATTTAGGGCTATCCCTAGATTATGTACCAAGTTTGAAAGATAGAAAACAATGGGTACTACCTGAATCGATAAAAAATCTCATTATTTGTGTAGTAATCATACCCGAAATCGTGATCATAGGAGCCGTTGGGAAAGAACTAACCACCATGCAACGTAAAGTAGAGTCAGGGCACTTACCTCCATCGTCAGCTTCCTCAATAATTGTACCCTCCTCGATGATGTTTATCGCTTTTGATTGTGCGGGTTGAGAGACTGCCTTGTTTGAGCACTCATATGTCCCATGCCCTTACTGCCCGCAACGAGAACACAGACCACGTCTTTTTTCCCTCTCAATAAAATTAGGGTCTTGTTGCCATTCGATTGGTTGATGCCTCCTTTGATTTTCCACTTGAGCATTGTTCTTACCTTGGTTATTAGAAGATGGAGTTTTCTTTGAATTGGTCATGTTCATTGCAACAGGTCCTTGTGGCCTATGTCCTGCTGCAATGAATCTGCTTCTATTTTCCTTCTGCAAATTGAACTTCTCCATCTTCTCAAAGTTCTCGCCCATCGCAACAGCATCAAGAAAATCAATGCATCGAGATCCCTTGACTTGATAGTGAAGTTCCTCACGAAGAGCGTTACCACTAACCTCTAATGCATATTTATGAAGATGTAGGAACTTCTCTTTGTACTCATCAATAGAAAAGCTATGCTTATCACTTTCGTGTTGCCAGAAATTGTAGAACTCCATCTTCTTCTCGATTTGGTAGTGTGGAGAACAATAGCACTTTTTAGTTTGTTCTCTAAATTCCTTCCTTAGAACTGGACCAGAACACGTTCGAGTCTGCATATATGACTTCGACCATAGCTTCGCGACCCCACACAGGTGCAGGATCCCAAATTTTGCCTTTGACTCTTCACTAAATTGTCGAAGATAAAAGAAATCCTCGAGTTCCTCAATCCATGCCTCAAGATCTTCCGCACTCTTCTTCTCGCCATCAAAATCATTCAACTTTGCCTTCTTGAAGACTTGGTTAAGGGCAGACTCACCTGGTTCCATATCTTCATAATTGCGTTTCTGTTTTTCGTGAGGTACACTAGATGTTCCCGCACCTTTATCTACTTCATTGTTCAGCTCCACAAACAAATTTGTTGCTCCTTCTGGTTGCTTTCCCCCTCATTCTTTGTGCAATTCACCAAGAAGCTTCCGAATAAGCTCCTCCTGTTCACAAATCTTTTGTGTTAGACCTTCCATCGTTCTCGAGGATTGATTCTGCTCTTATACCACTTGTAGCATTTCCTCAATCACAATCTATCCCCAATCACAGTCTTGCGATCACCCAGAAATAACAGTGGAGAGAAGAACGTAGAGATTGCACAAGGTAAAAGAAAATCTGATTCAGAAGAGTAGAAACAAATATGATGTAGAGAAGGAAGAATTTTGATATTATAGATGCGAATCAATGGTTACAATAGCTTCTTGACAAAGCCTCTACCTCCCGACCACCCCCGAGCTATCACAATCGCATTCACACTCACACTCTCAATCACACTCTCACTCTCACTCTCACTCTCAATCACAAGGTAATTCTCTGATTTCTATGTGTCCCCCGTGTTGATGCGCAGGTCTCCCTATATCAGAGTTTGATCGCAACTGTCCCCCAAAGAAGTGTGCGATCCACCAAATTTAGAAAAAGTCGAGTTGCTCCAAAACTTTCACAAAAAGTCATGCAATCGTAGTGTACTTTCTTTCTTTAGCATACTATCAAAAATAGGAGAAAAACACAAAAAAAAATACATATCCAAAAATATCCATAATTAGACATGATGACAGGTGAGCATGAGAATCACGGATTCGAATAGAATTAGATAAGCCCTCATTTTCATTTCTTAAGTATTGGAAAAAACGGCACTTTTGAGAGCCCTTTAACTCAAAAATAGTAATGAATTAGTTGCAGTTTGTGAGAGACACTTTTATTCAAGTTTTCGATCTGCACGAGTGTGTTAGAGATGTTCGAGTTCCAAATCCACCTCCAAATGGCAGTTTTGAGCCCTGCAAGTTTCAGAATTGTAAAGAGAGAGTAAAAGCATGGCATTTTCTTACAATGAACTAAATGTAGGACCCTGAACAAGGTACGTAGAACATGATTCACAAAAATTTCACACAGGCACTTTTATTCTCTTATACTTGCTCTACCTTTTCCTCATACACACTTTTCCTTAATCCTTTCATCTTTACCTTTAAAATTCCACTAGAAAACACTTAGCAAAGAAACACGTACTCTTTTTCCGATACAATTTGTGTTCTCTAAGAGTTTGTAAAGTCTTCTTGAGATGTACCGCATGTTGGTGCATTTCAAGCCTTCACCTTTGGCTTGGAACCCTTGAAGGATATCATTATGAGAAGCTAGAACCATAGGAACACTTGCCTATGTGTTATTACCATTTTATCTCTTGTAAAAGTCTAAATGACTTGGCATGTAAAATGATCACACCTACTTGATTAGAGTCGTGCAATTTGGATGGTGTAATTGGAGAGAATATCTCCCTACTTTTAGGGGAGAGATTCTAGGGAGCTTAGATTTGAATTTCAAATTCAAATGATCACTAAATCTCTATAAAAGATGATGTAAAAAAGTCGCGAGTGTGTCACTCACTTTAGCTCACTCCTCGAGGCATTTCATTATTGTAACTCATTGTGTGTGAGTGCTACTTCATAGCCTATACCACAATACCTCATTTAGCTATGCTTGTCATGCTAATGAGATTGTACAACTACATCAATCAATAGAAGTATACACATTTATAATCTCTGGTTTCTCTGAGTCATCATCTCCAATTCTGTTAACTTCTGAGGAGCATATCTCAGGATCTACTGAACCAAATCAAGTGATTCAAAGCACATTGGATTCAGCTCAAAGTCTTCTATACACCTTCAAAGTTTGAAGTCAATTGATTCAGCCATTACAGAGAAATCGCACTCGAAGTGTACTCTGGTATTCTGCTCCTGTGTTCCTAAAATATCGGGGGTAACTACAATTTTGCTAAAGTGATTTCTCAGAGTATAGTTTGTCATTTTATCTCATTCCACTTGCAAATGGTAGCTTCTTAACCTAATTTAATATGTCCTGAAGGAATTAGGTCAATTGTTAGCGTGCTGGTCACACTGAGTGAAAGACTGAGCAGGTGTCATTACAGAAATAGCAAGTTTTCTAGGATTTTTGAAGTGCCAAGTTATCTGTTTTGATTTGATCATTACACATATCATTTGCAAAGTATATATATGCTTTCTTGGTATCATTTGGAAGCTAAGCTAGTGTACTAAGCATATCTGAAGCAAAGGAGGGCTGGAGCAAAGCAGGTTTAGCAGCTTCAACTCAATCTCTTGAGTGCATCCAACCATCATTCCCAACAGTGGTATCAGAGCAAATAAGGTAAACATGGGAGATGGTTTTCCTTCATTCTGTTGATTGTGTGAGTCAAAAGACTGCCTTGTTCTGGCACTTATATGTCCGATGCCATTGCTCCCTGCAAAGAAAACACAGACCAAGACTTTTTGCCCTTTCAATAAAATTAGGGTCTTGTTGCCACTCGATTGGTTGACGCTTCCTTTGATTTTCCACCTGAGTAGAGTTCTTACCTTGGTTATCAGAAGATGGAGTTTTCTTTGAATTATTCATGTTCGTTGCAATAGGTCTATGAATCAGCTGATTCATTGCAATGGGCCTACCTATTTGCCTTCTGCAAATTGAACTTCTCCATCTTCTGAAAGTCCTCGGCCATCGCAACAGCATCAAGAAGATCAATGCATCCAGATCCCTTGACTTGATAGCGAAGTTCCTCACGAAGCCCTTTAATAAATTTCCTTTTTAGAGTGTTAGCACTAACCTCTAATGCATATTTATGAAGACGTAGGAACTTCTCTTTGTACTCATCAATAGATAAGCTATGGTTATCACTTTCGTGGTGCCGAAAATTTTAGAACTCCATCTTCTTCTCCATATGGTACTGTGGAGAACAATAGTGTTTTTCAGCTTGTTCTTTAAATTCCTTCCCTAGAATTGGACCAGAATGCATTCGAGTCTGCATATATGACTTCCACCATAGCTTCGCGATCCCCCCAAGGTGCAGGATCCCGCCTTTTGCATTGGACTCTTCACTAAATTCTCGAAGATCAAAGAAACCCTCCAATTCTTCAATCCATGCCTCAAGATCTTCGCCACTCTTCTTCTCGCCATCAAAATCATTCAACTTTGCCTTCTTGAAGACTTGGTTAAGGGCAAACTCACCTGGTTCCATATCTTCATAATTGTGTTTTTGTTTTTCGCGAGGTACATTAGATGTTCCCGCACCTTCATCTACTTCATCGTTCAGCTCCACAAACAAATTTGGTGCTCCTTTTGGTTGCTTTCCCCCTCGTTCTTTGCGCAATTCACCAAGAATCAATCACAATCTAACCAGAATCACAATCTATCCCCAATCACAATCTTTCGATCACTCAAAAATAACAGTGCAGAGAAGAACGCAGAGATTGCACAAGGTAAAACAAAATCTGATGCGGAAGAGTAGAAACAAATATGACGCGGAGAAGGCAGAATTCTGATATTATAGATGTGCATCAATGGTTACAATAGCTTTGGACAATAGCTTCTTGACGAAGCCTCTACCTCCCGACCACCCCTGAGCTATCACAATCGCATTCACACTCGCACTCTCAATCACACTCTCACTCTCACTCTCACTCTCAATCACAAGGTAATTCTCAAATTTCGGTGTGTCCCCCGTGTTGATGCATAGGTCTCCCTATATCACAGTTTGATCACAGCTATCCCCCAAAGAAGTGTGCGATCCACCTAATTTTGAAAAAGTCGAGTTTCTCCAAAACTTTCACAAAAAGTCATGCGAGCGTATTGTACTTTCTTTCTTTAGCATACCTGTCAAAAATAGGAGAAAAACACCAAAAAAAAAGACATATCCATAATTATACATGGTGACGCGTGAGCGTGAGAATCACGGACTCAAATAGAATTAGATAAGCCCTCATTTTTTTAAAGTGTTGGAAAAAACGGCACTTTTGAAAGCCTTGTAACTCAAAAATAGTGAGGAATTAGCTTAAGCTTGTGAGAGACACTTTTTTTCAATTTTTCGATCTGCACGAGTGTGTTAGAGATGTCCGAGTTCCAAATCCACCTCCAAATGCCACTTTTGATCCCTACAAGTTTCAAAATTCTAGAGAAAGAGTACAATCAAGGCATTTTCTTACAATGAACTAAATGTAGGACCCTGAACGAGCTACGTAATGGTTATCTTTGGAGACATGCTAAGGGTAAGGTTAAGAATCCACAATGATTCCTAGGAAAGCGAGGTCCTCAGTTGCAAGTAATGAAGGAAATGCATGAGACATTATGGGCAAGTCAAAAAGGATTTTTTGCAACATATGGAAAAATTAGAAGTACTTGTTATTGGCCTAAGATGTATGTTGACATTAGTAACTATATTTCTACATGTTCTACTTTTCAAGTTCACTCATGAATCAAACATAGAGATCATTTGCATCCTACTTATTCACCTTGTATTCACTACAACTGGGTAGTAGATCTTGTAACTATGCCTAAAGGTATTGAAACGATGCATTACATTGTACTTGCAAGAGAGGACTTAACTAATCATGTAGAGGGACATGCACTATGATCTAAGACCACATCCAATGTTTGCAAATTCTTGCTTGAAGATGTCATATGTCACTTTAGGTACATAGAGAAAGTAGTTGCCGATCGTGGAGAGTTAAAAGCGAGAGAAGCTAAAGAGTTCTTTCAACATCACGGTATTCTTTTGTCTCTCACTATTGTATATAATCTAGCGGCCAATGGTAAATTAGAGAGAGAGCATGCACCTATTGTAAAACCCATATCTAAAGCATGTAATGGTGACATTAAAAAATGGCCTAGATTCTTATCTTTTGCACTTTGGGTAGATGCAATCACTTGCACACATACTATTGGGTATATGCCTGCTGAACTCATGTACTGTCAAAAACCATTGTTTCCAATTCAACTTCATATTTTTGCATGGTCAAATTTTTCTTGGTCTCAAAACATGTCTTTTGATGATCTTTTGAGTTTGCGCATTAAACAGTTACACAAAGGTAAATTAAGACTTGATAATCTCCTTGAAAAATTAAGATAATCTATAATAAAGAGCAGACATTAATTTGATAAAACTCATCAATTGCATCCTAAGCCGATTGAAGTAGGAGACTAGGTGCTCATTTATGATAGTACATTTGAATCTCAATCTCATGCACACAAAAAACTCACTCAATGGTGGTTTGGGCCATACATTATATCAAAAGTCAACAACAATGGTGCACATGCTCTTTGTGAATTAAATGGTGTTGCATTAAAAACTTTGATTGCAGGTAAAAGGATAAAGCTATTCAAGAAACATGATAATGATGACTACATTTTGGATTAGGACATTGAAGAAGATGCCAACAATGAGGCCGATTTGTAAATAGGAGTATCCATGATAAAAATTGAGAAATAAAAATAAAAAATTTTAAAAAATAAGAATATTATTTCTTTTTTAAGTTCATGTTTTTTCAAGTTCATTCCACTTTTTTCTCATTCTTGATTGTTTCCAATTTCATTTCATGCATGTTTCTTTTCAATCTTTGCATTGCATTGCATATGCACATCACTTGAGTAAAAAAGGCAAATGAAGATTTCTCTACTTTAGTAAAATTGTATCTTAAGTACTAATTTATCTACTAACAAATCGACTATAATCTAGGATTATGGAAAGATAGGGCATGTAGACTTGGAGGTCTATTGTGGTAACATGAATTTCATATATAAACATGCATATGTATCCTGTATCAAAAGCATAATTGTTGAAGTCCTAGCTCCTGCTACTGCATGTTTCTACATCCTTACTCCACCTCACAACACTTGTATTTGAGTTTAAACAACTGTTCTCTGTCATAAAAAATGATTGTACTTTGTATCGGGATTTAATTTTTCTCGTCATAAGAAAAAGCTACATGTCACCAGGAAGTTTAAACTTTCTTCCACCTCAAAAAAAAGTGAACATAACCATAAAGTCACTGAATCATCATCAGAGAGAGAGAGAGAGCAAGCCAAAGGAAGCTAAGAAGGCATAACACAATAAGTCATGGGCTATATAGGTAGATGTATGCATTAGTTGAGTTTAGCTAGATTTCCTTGCATGTTATTAGAGAAAGAGCATATTCATATTTATGTAGGAAAGAAGTTGATCTATAACTATGATCTAAGACCACTTACAATGTTTGCAAATTCTTGCTTGAAGATGTCATAAGTCGCTTTGGGTACATAGAGAAAGTAGTTGATGATCGTGGAGAGTTAAATGGGAGAGAAGCCAAAGAGTTCCTTGAACATCACGGTATTCGTTTGTCTCTCACTACTACATATAATCCAGATGCCAATGGTAAAATAGAGAGAGGACATCCACCTATTGTGAAAGCCATATCTAAAGCATGTAATGGTGACATCAAACAATGGCCTAGATTCTTACCTTTTTCACTTTGGGCAGATAGAATGACATGCATACGTACTACTGGGTATATGCCTACTAAACTCATGTACTGTCAAAAACCATTGTTTCCAATTCAGTCTCATATTTCCGCATGGTCAAATTTTGCTTGGTCTGAAAACATGTCTACTGATGATTTTTTGAGTTTGCACATTAAACAGTTAGAACAAGGTAAATTAAAACTTGATGATGCCATTTCGGGTGGGTGGTCATTTATGATACTACATTTGACTCTCAATATGATGCACGCAAAAAGCTCACTCAATGGTGGTTTGGGCCATACATTGTATCAAAAGTGAACAACAATGGTACATATGCTCTTTCTGAATTAAATGGTGTTGCACTAAAAACTTTGATTGCAGGTAAATGGATAAAGCTATTCAAGAAACGTGATAATGATAAGTACATTTTGGATGAAGACATTGAAGAAGATGACAACAATGAGGCCGATTCATAAATCCGAGTATCCATGTTATAATATATATATATATATATATATATATATATATATATATATATATATTTAAGAAAAAAAAGAAAAAGAAAAAAAATATATATATAAAAAACCTATAAAAATATCATTAATTTTTCAAGCTCATGTTGCTTTGTGTATTTTCAAGTTCATTCTACTTTTTCTCCATTTTTGTTTCATGCATGTTTTTTTTTAGTCTTTGCATTGGACTGCATATCCACATCACTTGAGTCAAAAAAAAAAGGGCAAATGATGATTTCTCTACTTGTGTAAAATTGTATCTTAAGTACTAATTTATCTACTAAGAAATTGATTATAATCTAGGATTGTGGAATGATAGGGCATGTAGATTTGGAGGTTTATTTTGATGACATGACTTTCATATATAAACATGCATATGTATCCTGTATCGAAAGCATAATTGTTGAAATCCTAGCTCCTACTACTACATGTTTCTACATCCTTAGTCCATCTCACATCACCTATATCGGCATTTAAATGACTTTTCTCGTCATTAAAAATGGTTGTACTTTGTATCGGGGTTTAATTTTTCCCCGCCATAAAAAAAAGCTGCTACATGTTACCAGGAAGTTTACACTTTCTTCTACCCCAAAAAAAGTGATTGTAACCATACAGTTGCCGAATCATCATCATCATCATTTAAAAAAAAAAAAGCAAGCCAAAGGAAGATAAGGAGGCATAGTAGAACAAATCATGGGCTATTTAGGCAGATTTATGCATTAGTGGAGTTTAGTTAGATTTCTTTGCATGTTATTAGAGAAAGAGCATATTCATACTTATGTAGGAAATAAGTTGATCTAAAATAAGCTAAAGATGCAAGATGTCTCTTGAAAATCCTAAATCTTTGTTTATAATCGTATTTAAGGTAGATTACTTTATGAAAAAGGTACAAATTTCTCTTCAAGATGAGAGGAACTGATGCTTAAAATGACTCAATACATCCACTTCCACTTCATATTGATGCTTGATTGTTTTCTTTCTTGTTGTCAATGTTGCTTGTTCATTTGCATATATGTTGCCTATTTGTTCATGCATATTCATGTTGCCTGTTTCAATTCTTTCTTTCATGCAAATTTTGTTTCATGTCACATTACCTACTCATTCATGCATATAATCAATTTTCCTTCCATGTTTCTTATGTTTCCTATAAAAGAATTTGATTCCTAGAACATTTTGTTTTTCACAAATGCTAAAGTGGCGCTTCCGGAGGAATCGCAGGTTTAGTGGGGGCGAACGTCGTCGATATTTTCTCTCCTCTCTCACTCATGAAGGCCTACAGGAAACACATTTGGTGAAGGTAGCCAGAATTCCCTGTGAAGTCCAAGATGCATCAAGGATGTCAAAGGGAGTTCACATGCAAACTTTGGAAGAAATTGAGCAAATCTAGGGTAGCGGTCAAAGCTGGTGAAACTTTGGAAATTAGGGCAAAAATTTCAATATCTCCAAATCACATGAAAGTTCATATACTTGTGGATCCTATCAAAGCCAGTGTATAGCCTGAATTTCACATGTAAATGGATTTTCTAGCACATTGATATGCCATGTGCATTTTGTAAAAAATGTACTTTTTCCACTTAGACCCTACAGAATCTTGTATATGAATTTTTGTTAGCCATATGGTTTGGCATGTATAAAGACCATATTTCGCTACATATTTGTACAAAGTTTCAAGGCTATCAGAGTTTCCTAGACACCTTAATGCCACCTTGCAAGCTTCCAAATGTAGTCAAACTTCTATAAGGAAGATTTATATAAAAGTTTTTTTTGCATATTGCTGAAGGAGATCTTTGGAAACATAGTCCTAAAAAGTTATCTTCATCAAAGCCTTTTTGGAGGGTCAAAGAGTACAAAGTCCAATTTTCAAGGTCACCATAATTTTCTAGTTTAAGCAAATTGAAGGGTTGAAGGGCTGCCACATGGTGATAGCTAATTGAGCCATGTTGTACGATCAAGATGAGCTCATATTCAAGGGTGGAGATGAACGTATGCTAAAAGCAAGGAGAATCCACAAGTTTTTTTTTCATCAAAGAAGACTTTTTTGACAGTTAAAGATCAGTAATGCACCTTTTCTCTAAAAATAGTGGCATATCTTATCTGAATTGATATCAGTACTGATCCGACGGTCCAGATCATCCCCAGATCCAATGGTGGAGAATGAAGGCACCTAAATTTCACTCCTTTACACTAGATTTGATAGAAAGAACAATTCCAAGCCATTGATTTGATTAATCAAACAATTGTAATCGAAGTTAGTGATCCTAGAGTTGAGAGTTGATTTCTCTAGATCCAAGGGCCCAAATTTATTCAAAAAACTATATAAAGCCCCCTCCAAACTCCTAGAGCATCATTGTTAGGCATCCATAGGGCTCTTTCTAGCTTAAGGTTTCCTTGATACGATCACCCTCGATTGAGCGAGTGAGGATCCAACGTGGGCCTGTATGAGTATAGTACCTAGTTTCAAATTTAAGTTAGAACTCCAATCTAGGATAGGCTCTTGAAACCAACATCTCTATCTTGACTCACCGTCGGTGGAGCATGTGAGTGAGTTAGAGCTGGTTTTAATGAGTCTTAGACTTCTTTAGTTACACATTACGGGCCTAGACATACATAGGGTCAATGAAGTGGAACTCATCTTCTTACGTGTGATATTCAGTTGAACTTGTTACTTGTCTCTTGTCTCTTGTCTCTCAATCTCTTAAGTATTTTTACATGTCTTCTATTTTCTTCTATGTGTGAGAAGGCTCCACATTATTGCATTGAACCAGTGAGGATGTTTCATTGAGCTTGTGATTAAACTCTATCATCATAATTCACTTGCATGCATATAATCCATACATACCCATACATATTGATTAGTTTTTGAAAGTGTATAAGAAGCTCCAATATTGGACCATTCTTCCTTTCGAAACTCATTTATGTGTAAGGATTCCATGTATTCTTGTCATGCATACATATCATCCAAAGAAGACTATGCATATGGATTAGAATTAGGAAGTGTTTAAGAAGCTCCTTCAATGGACCATTCTTCCTTCCAAATTTGATTCATATGTATGGTTCTCTTTCATTCTTATCATTCATGTTCATAAATCTAACTTGTAATCCTACATTCCCATTCCCATAATCATTTCAACTCTTTCATGTCCTTAAACCTTCCAACATTCATTAGCTTCATACACCCTGTGTGTGCCACGACCGGACTTGATCCACCCTCATTGCGATCAGCTCCACAGCGTGCACAAAGACCATTGGGTGGATTGATTCTATCTTTTCAACCGGCCTTACTGTGTGACTACATGTGGAGTGTTTTCTTTTAGTGTGTTTTACAAATTAAGACATGAAAATAGTGCTGTGAAAAATGCTTCTTTATATTCTAGTGGTCTATGCATATGGAAAACATCATTTGACTACATGAAAAACTTTTGTTTTTAGATGAAGTGGTAATATAAATATGTAAAGAAAAACTCATATAATCAAAATAACCCTAAAAATTTATGTAAATTTAACTATGAGTTTTTTAAAGACATTTTTCAAGTTCATTTTGATGAGGTACTAACATTCATGTGAAATGAAAACTAATGTAACAAAGAAACCTATATAAATTATGAAAATTTAAGAATTTTAAGTTCTATGACAGTAGGATTTAAATCTTGTTTTCTAGAAAAGTTTAGATAGGAGGAGTCGAGGGACTATAGCTTCGATCATCATCTTCTGTGTGGATCTCCACCTTCCTGTTTGTAATACTCCTCAACATCAAGTGCTCTTCAATGCTCTAAAAAAGTATTAGAAGAAAACCATAAGTTCATTCATAAAAGCAAAAAACACACACTTCTTTATTATTTTCCAATACATCTCTCATGTATAAAATTCACTTGCATATATACATTCATCTCTCTTTCATGTATGCACACACACATACATGCATACATACACTTTTTCACAAACATTCATTAAACTTCTTACATACACGTGCAACTATGCACATGCACTTTCTCTTATTTATGCATATACTTATGCATATGCATACATCCTCACTTACACATGCATATCCTTTAACATGCATTCATGCATATAGATGCTCTTATAATCATGTATTGAATTGTATGCAACCATTGTCTTGTATAACAATTCTTAATACATCATTGAATAAAGGATTACATCAATAAGGACATGGTTCACATATATGTAGAGTATTAAATGGTCACACTTATAAAGATGTGGTACATATATTACACCAATACATCATAATTCGTCATCATTGTGTTCCTTTTGAAACTTCAACATATGATTGGTGACTCAAACTCATGCATCCTTGCAATGATATATATACAAAAGAGTATGGTATAACATAGCATATGAACCTCCTATAATCTTTACATATCACCTCATGCATCCACTTATCACTCTTATGCATACATGCATCTTAGATCACTTAAACAAACATATAATCATATTCATTTCACATACATACACATGTATTCACACTTCAAACTAATACATGTGTTATACTTATGTGTTCCTCAAGTAGCTTTTATGTGAACCTTTTCCCTATACATAGTCACTTTTTACTCTAGTGCTGGCTAGAGGTTTTTTCCTCATGTTATCACATACTTGATACTCTCATATGTGGTGGTACTTTTTACTTAGGGATATCATCAATAGAGAGAGCTATTCCAGCCATCGTCTTCTCTGTGTGTCTTGCTGCATTTGTACTCCTTGTGTGTGCTTCTTGTGTGTCTCTTGCAGTTCTACACACACACATCCACACACACCCAACAATGGTATCAGAGCAGGTTCTCTAATTCTTGAAGTTCCTATAACACTCATCTATGGTGTGATTTGACAAACCACAAATATTACATGCTGAGGAGTTATAAGGTCTCCCCCTAGATTGCTTACCTCCTCTACCCCTACCTCTTGAGTTTCTACCTCTCCATGCATAGTTGGCTTGATAGGTTGTACCTTCATCCTTAATCTTCTTGCTTTTCCCTTTCTCTTTAGTGTTGCCTTTATGTGTGTATAGGGCAGAAGAGCTATTACCTCTTGATGAATCTCCATGTTGAGCTTGGCTTCATGGGTAAAGAGTTGCCCCATGAGTGTGGTAAGATCTGGAATCTGCGTGTCCATGTACAATCTCCCATTTGTCATCTACTTTAATCCCATTGATTACTTTTCTTACAATCTGCTCCTCTTCAATTTCTTCTCCTATGCTTGCCAATTAGTCAGCTACATCCTTGACTTTGGTGACATACTCTGAGATGCCTTGCTTGGGTTTCTTTCTTTTAGTGGTAAACTCAATCCAAAATTGGTTCTTCCTAGACCTTGTGTTGGAAGAGAAATATGAAGACAATTTTTCCCAAGTCTCTTGGGATGTCTTATACTTCCTAATGTGTGGAAGAAGAAAATCAGAGAGTGAGTTAAGTAAGTATGAACTTGCTAATACATCTTTGGCACACCATGAATTGAGTCTCTCATGATCTTCTCTTGTAGGTTGTCCTTTGCTTTTGAAATGGGCATCTCCTTATCTCCTCAAATGTATCCATATAGACTCCTTCCTTGCAAGTATGTCTTCATCCTCAAGGACCATGCTTGATAGTTGTTCCCATCCAAGTTATCAATGAAAGAAGGAAAACCATCTCTCATTGTACCTTAGCTTTGCTCTAACACCACTGTTGGGAAAGATGGATGGACACTCCAAAAAATGAGTTGGTACTGCTAATCCTTGCTTTGTACCAGCCCTCTTTAGCTTCAGATTTGTGTTTTGGGCCCTCGTATGTTTCCAGTGAAACTAAGTAAGTGCCTATGTACTTTGGAAATGATGCAAGTAATGTTTGATACAAAACAGACTACTAAAACCTTCTATTTTTGTTCACACACCTATTGCTTGTTAAGCTCAGTGCTTCCAGTATAGTAGGAACAAGAAACATTCCTTTTAAAGATAGCAGATTAGCTTAATAAGGTAATGATTCCAAGTGGAATCACTTAAAATGATGTACTATACATAGAGCAGTCAATTTAGCAAGTATAGCATTACCCTAGATTTTTTAGGACCCCTGTAGAGTTTGACCAGTGGGTACTTTGAACATGCTTTTCTCCAAATTCACTGAATGGAATGTCATCACAATTTTTCAGCATGTAGTAGACCTAGATTTGATTCTAATGAGCTATAGAGCATTGAAAAGGATGGAGTATTGATTAAGATATGAGCAATACAAAATGATTGTTCTGAGTGACAATAACAGAGAGCTCAATAGATATAATGAATGATCTATTGTATTATGAAACAATGTTGTACAAGATCATTGGCATGATAAACAATGCCCAATGATAGGTAGAGGTGTAGGCTATGTAGTGAGCCTCACTCTCTTACAATATGATCAACTAGTGCCTCAAAATTGGAGTGATATATCCCATGACTTTTACATTCATATTTTATAGATGATTTATTAGAAATTTGAATTTGAATTCAACTTTTTCTCTCACCAAAAAGTGATCCACTAATCTAGGAGATATTCTCTCTAAGAAAACTCATATCGTTTCTATCCAAATAACTCCAAGAATTTAGTGGCTTTTACAAATATTCTTTCAAGTCAAATATACTTTTACAAATGGTAAAAGGTAAGAATCCATAGCAATGGTTCATGTGGGACTTCAAGAATTCCACATAGGATCTTCTCATGCATTGCCAAGTGTGTAGGCTTGGAACTTGCACCACGAAAATTTTGAGCACTTGTCAACATTGAGAGCATACTCTTGAACTAGAGCATACTCATGAAGGGAAGAAAGAAGAATAATGTGGGAATTAGCATTTTGCTAAAGACATAACTCTAACTCCTCGAGAGTAGAGAAACAATGAGATGTCTCAATCACATGCTCAATGTTCTCATCATGTTCCATGATTTTGTCAATTTTATAAATTTTTTGGGTTTTTTGGATAAAAGACTTAGACAATTGACTCTTATGAAGGAAATCTAATGTAGAATGTGGGAAACAAAAAAATAAACTACTGTCCACTCTTTTCCTGCTGAACATTGGATTCTATCCGAAATTTTGATTGTATGTAGCTCCAAACATGAATCGAGGTGCACAATCACTAGAAGCATGCTCATGACCCTAAGTAACAATAGGTTTCTTTCTAATTGACAATTGATTCCTAGGATGATTCACTCCTACTATCATGACTTGAAGTGATTGTATTCCATCCTTAGATCTAATTCTAGAATAGGTAGACCCATCATCCATGGATTTAGTTTCCATAGGACTCTCACAAAAAAAGGGCTGACCTACGAGAACTTTATAGGAGCAATTATCTTGAATGAAAAGTGAAATTCTTCTCTGATTCCTCCTATGGATATGGGCACACTAGCTTAAGCTCCATACAAGGTACCTACACCATTATCTACAGTTCTCATACGCCATCCACAATTTTTATCTATGGACCATCGAAACTTATCATATACTTCTCTTGAAATCACATGGATTTGAGAGCCAAAAATCTACTAATGCATTTGTAGTGATAACGTTATTATCATTTCCTATTTTAACATGCATCTCTCATGTATCTCTAGACAAAAAATTTCTTTTAAAGTGACTTTCAAAATTGTTTTCATGATTTTCATGGTCAGGTTGAATAGGTCCTAGGAAATTTTTATTAACATTTACTTCATCATCATCAAAGTCCTCTTCATTAGATTCATCAAAGTTTAAGGCTTCATTCATAGCTTGAGCTTGATCTAGAGAATCTTGCATCGCAGTATCTAGATTAAGCAAAAACCTCTTCCTTTTAACTAAGCCGATAAAGTTATCTTTAAAAATAGGCTTTGCAATAGAGAAAAATTGTTCTAACGACATAGTCGCTTGACTTTTAAGCAAAATGGCATCTCAAATCTCCATAGGATCCATTCTTCTCTCAATTTCTAAAATCAAGATGGCTTTAGGTTTTCTCTTTGGTTTCTTTTGTTTTTGCTCAATATCTTGTTTTTGTTTATGTTCTTATGTTTGGTCTTCAGTTTGTTTTGATTGTTCTTGTTTCTCTAAAGGATTTAGTTCTGCTTTTCTTTGCTTTGTCTTCTTACCTTCTTGTTTCTCCTCTTGTTTTTGTTCATCGGATTGTGATTCTTGTTTTTTATCTTTGGGTTGTGATGTTTCGCCTTGCTCTATGACGGTTTCTATTCCCTCAAAGGTTTGTTTTCGAGTCACTCTTCTTTAACTAGGCTCAGTTTCATCTCTTTTTTGTTTTTTTTCTACATTGGATATGTGAGAAATAAGATATTGATCTTCTATCGGTGACTCCCAAGCCGTTATTCTCCTAATCTCATCTCATGCTCTTACTAAAGCCTCTATAGAAAGGTAAACTTCCTTTCTGGGTTTTACTTGATTCTACTTCTTGTTCATCAAGATCTTCTAGTTTCACCCCTCTAGTTCCTGCATCAATTATGGTTATATTTTCATAGTGCTTTTTCATTCCTCACTTACCATAATTTCCTTGCAAAGATAGCCTAAATCGATAGTCACATATTTTCTTGTGTATGCTTATTACTAGTCATTGCTTTTTAGCAGCCTTCAATAGTTCAAAATCTCTCAAACCGTGCTCAAAAAAATCACACCAAGGACACCTACGAGGGCCACACACAAAACCATTTTGATTTTGAGCATTTTTATTAACTTGTGTTTGGAAATTTTGAAATTGAGGATTGTGTTGATAAGATATTACGATACATGTTCTTCTAGTTTTAGAACATGACCATGTTCTTCCGGTTTAAGAACATGACACTCCACGGTTGCCTACGATTATTATATATAGCTTTATTTTCAAGGATGAAAATCTTTCCCAAGGGGAAAGAATGTAATAAAGTAAATCTATGATCGAAGGGTCTCACTGATTTAGATAGATCTGAAATCAAACACCGTTTGGTCACTCATATATGGCCAAAGATCTGGAGACTAGACTTAAACATAAGTCCATGTGCTCTCTTGATCCACTTAGCCTAGTGGTTAAGCCTCAAGGTTATGAAAGAGGAGGTTTTTGGTTCAAGCCCAATGGGGAGCATGGGGAGAGAGTTTTGTCCAAAGAACTCTAGAGCCTTCTAACTCAAGTTAACATGAGTTAACTTGAGTCCAAGGAGACTTAACTCGAGTGGCGAGTACACCAACCACTAATGGACTATAGTTGGAAAGTACCAAAGCAGTGGTCGAGATCACTCCAACGACTAGTAGACTCTAGTGGAAAATATGAAAGGAGTGGAGGAGATTGCACATGCATTTGTCAACTCTAGTTCCATTTGTGGTCCTCGTTGATTCAAGCAGCTATATATATAGGCATAAGGTTGGGAGGAGAGGCATCTCTCTAGCACGTGGTGGTCATAATCTTTAGTTTTTTGAAAGTTTCACATTGGAAGTTTAGCTTTGTTGGTTGAGGAGCACATCTTTGATTTGTTGGTTGAGGAGCAGAGCTTTCTAGATATAAATCCACCATAGCCCTTTATGGAGAATTTTTTGTGTTAGGTCCTCCCCTCTGAGAGGTCCTTAATTGTTTGAGGTCTCAAGAAAAATGCTTACTTCGTGCAAATAAACACGTGCATAGAATACAATTTGGGAAATATCTATACAAATCATCATTTTATGAGTAAGAACGCTTTTTCTTTAAAAAATAACGTCCATTTCTCTAATGGAGACATGCTCAGAGAGAATTCTCTAGATGTGGGAAATTTTAGTTTGTCATCATATTGCTGAATTTGAGCCACCAAAAGAAAAAGATTGGTACTGATTTGGTCATCATTCATACATGGTGGACTCTCACCCTTGGTTGTCCTTGTCACTTGGTCTACCAAGTAATGTTCCTTGCCCAACTTGATGTGAGTTTCAAAATCATATTCTTTGAAGAGTAATAGCCACCACCAAACCCTTCAACCTGGCTATAGGCCCACAAGCTCTCTTGCCATAGGAAGGGGTTGAATCCTTGCCCTGATCTCAAGAGACGAAAAGCTCACCTATCGTAATGCATGCAAACAAATCATATAATTTCTTGCTATCTTAGGTAAGAAAAAAAATAAGGTGCTTCCCTAACTTCTTTTTTCGATTCCTTGTATTGTACGCTTCCAAGAATATGCACTCTTGTGAAAATAAATGCATAAGTGGCACGCCTTGATTTCATACGATCAGAGCATCACCAAAGTGTTTCTTGTCCCTTCTTCTTCAAGTTTTTATTATTTGATAGGGCCATATCATTTCCAAGTACTTTTCTTGAACATTTAGATGAAGGAGGCTATGTCTGCATTACTGGGATATGATAAACCCTTTATAAATAGGCTTTCTCGTCATGAATGCATATGTGGAATTCAGTAGCTTGAGTGTATTCATAAGAATAATCATGCAAATCCTTTCATAAATGCCTTGTTTATTCACATAAAAATCCATTGTTAATTGCTATCCTCACAACCAAAATCCCTTGTTAATTGCATAAATCTATGGGTGTTTTATTCCCTTGGTTGGTACGCCAGCCAATCGATTAAAGAACAACTATGTGGGCAACCTGCGTTCAAGTTATCATCGGAGCTTTCAAGTTGAACATCCGTGTGGGCAATATGTTCTCCAACACTAAGAACAATGGCTGCAAGCGTGTTTGATTTGCTGAGACCAATTGTAACGCTCTTTCTTCTTTATTTTCTCTTTTTCGTCATTAATGAATATATGGTCACGTGTCATGATGCTTATTAGTAATGGAGGCTATTGGACTTAAAACAACATATTCCCTCTACCATTGCAATGGAGGGTATTGGACTTAGAAGAATATAAGTAGACATACACACAAGAAGACAGTAATCGTCGTGCAAATGCACTTTCTTCTTCTTTTTTTTTTTTAATGTAAAGGAAGTTCAGCATTAGCCTACTCTCCCGGAATTGAATTAAATAAAGAAAGAAAAGTACAAGAGAAGGGGACTAGTGCCCACGGGACCCCCCAAATCCCACAAAGCAGGGGAAGCTTTTACAGAGCTTAGATGGCATTAGATGGCTATTCCCATTGTGCCATTTGAGACCTAGCGAGCTCGATGTGTCATGTCCCATGAGAAGGCGAGTTTTGTGTCGATCCCAGACGAAACATCTGCTTTGCAAAGTGTTCCATTCTTTGAATGAAATGTTGACGCGAGGGTCAATATCGTCGAAGTTGATCCAGCAGTAACGCTCTTTCTTCTTTATTTTCTCTTTTTCGTCATTAATGAATATATGGTCACGTGTCATGATGCTTATTAGTAATGGAGGCTATTGGACTTAAAACACTTTTGCGTCGCCGATACTTGCGGGTGGGGTGTCGCCGATCGCCTGGGTCGGAAGCCGATCGCCGGTGTCGCCGATACTTGCGGGTGGGGTGTCGCCGATCGCCGATCGGGAGCTCTAAATCTGAAAAAAAGACAACTATTTTAGGGGATTAAAGAAGAAAGTGTCTTGCTGCCTTGTGCTCTGGTTTTTTAAGGGAGCTTTTTTTCGCTTTAGTTCAAAAAAGAGGAAAAAAAAAAAAAAGAAAAAAAGAAAAAAGAAAAAGAAAAAAAAAAAAAGAAAAAAGAGAAAAAAAAGAAAAAAGAAGAAGAAGAAGAGAAAAAAAAAGGGGGGGAAAAAAGAAAGAAGAGAAAAAAAAAAGAGAAAGAAAAAAAAAATAAATATAAAAAAGAAAAAGAAAAAGGGAAATTGAAAAGGTTCGAAAAGGGGAAGAGGGCTTCCCTTCTTTGTGGGCTTCTTGGTTTTTTGTCCTTCCCTGTTTTTTGGAGTGCTAGGCTTCGGTGTCTTCCTGGGTTGTGGTCTGCTTTTTCTCCATGTTGGAGGGGCTTCCCTTTGGGGTTTGAAAAGTAAAAGTGGTACAAGTTCCTTTTGGCCATGGATGTGGCTTCTTCCTCTCTCGTGAAAAGTAATCGGGCCCCTCCACCTGGGGAGACCGACTTCCTTGCCGCTCTGCTGGAGGGGGGGTCGTGTGCCGCCCCTGGGGCATCCGAAAGTGTTGAATCCCCCGTCGTGTCCCTCAATAGACCCGCAGTTCTGTCCGCTCAGGAGGAGCTCAAGAAAGTTTGCCTCGTCGACCAAGTGTTTGGCCCTAGGCCCCCGCTCGAAATTGTGCGACAATGGCTTCGAAAAGAGTGGTTCCCTCGAGGACTAATTGTCAGCAAATGCCAGTTCCTACCAGCAAACCACATGCTGCTAGTCTTTGAGAATGAAGAGATGGCGTTCCAAGCCCTAAGCGTAGGCACCTGGCAGTTTGGTCGGGCGACCCTGTGCCTATTCAGATGGTCCCTGGACTTTACTCCTGACAAATCGAAATCACTTCGGTACCCTCTTTGGGTTGAGCTCCCTAACCTCCCATACTTCTTGTACAACTTCGTGTGGGACATTGTCTCTCCTATCGGCAAGCCGTTGGCTTCACGCGAAGACATTGGTGGTCTCATCTATGAAGGTGCAAGACACTCGTTCAATGCTAGGTGGCACCCACAAATCTGCGTCAAGGCCGACCTCAGTTCGCCGCTTCCATCAATGATCAAAGTGGACATGGGCGAAGGTGATGTTTGGGAGCAGGATATCACCTACAAAAACCTCCCCAACGCGTGCTTTCGTTGTGGTCAGCAAGGTCACAGGATTAAAGACTGCCCTCTCAGGCAAAAAAACAAGCGTTCGCAAGAAGCCTCCAAAACTGCTCAAGACGACAAGGGCGATTTGACCCACTCGACCAAGGAAGGGGATGGCAAGGGCCTCCTCAATCCACAAGCCGATGCTGATGGCTTTACTGAAGTTAGAAGAAGAAGGAAAAGAAGTCCGAGGGCCAACGGTGAGAGGAACAACCTGCTAATTACCCCACACAACAATTTGTATTGCAATCTTGGAAAGGAGATGAACGAGCTCGACTACCCAGGTGGGAAGCCACCTGAGGTAGACAACTACGACGAAGCCCTAGAGATCCCGGACAACAAAGAAACCCCCCAGGAGGGCTACACTACAAGCAAAGAAGATGGTTTCACTACTAATAATGAAGACAACATGGATAGTGAAAGTTCCATCATTGGATCGACGATCCTGGAAACGATGCCGAGCACGGGGCCCAATTCTCCCCAGCGGGGGGCATACCGCAAAGGGAAACAGCCTTTGGAGTTACCCTGGAAAAGCCCCCATAAGAACCGATTTCTAAGTCGGGATCAGATCCTAGCGAAAAAGAAAGATGAAGCCAAGAGAAGAAAGGACAAGGCTCCCTCCCGCAAAGAGGGATCAATACAAAAATGATTGTCATCTCGCTGAATGCTAGGGGGCTAACCGACCCCTCAAGAGCGGCCATCATTGGTCAATGGCTCCGCGACATTAGCTTAAAACCAGACATTATATGCATTCAAGAGATTAAAATTGACGGAGAAGACCTTCTGAAACGGCTCAGACAGGTTTCCTCGGCCCATGTGTGGATCCCAACAAAGCACCAACGGGGGTCCGGTGGAACGGCTATCGGTGTTAAACAACCCTGGCTTGAAAAGCTCGAGAACTCCATTGAAGATGTAAATCACCGCTGGATTGCGGTTTCTTTTGGTGCTCCCCTCTATGTTACTATGGTTTCTTTGTACGCCCCTAACGGGGATTTGGAGAGGCTGAACACTTGGACTTCTCTTGGCTCGCTTCCCCACAATGTGCTTATATGTGGAGACTTCAACATGGTGGAGGACCCTATGGACAGATGGATGGGCAAGGGCAGGGTCATTGACAGTCGGGAGAAAGAAACGTGGGACATGACCAAAATCCACTTGGATCTGGTCGAATTAAAAGACTCGAATGGCTTTTCCTGGTCGAATCTCCAAGCGGGCGAGGATCTGAGGAAAGCTAGACTTGATAGATGCTACATCTCTCAGAGCTTTACTCATCTGTGGGGCCACCCTTCCATCACGCAACGTACTGACCTCACCATCTCTGATCACTACCCGATCGTTATCACTTTTCAACCTTCCAACAGGACCCACAAGGCTCCGTGGTTCCATGCCAACGCTTCCACCTTCTCTCTCCCCTCCGTCCATCAAGAGATTGCCGATGTGTGGAAGGTGGCGTTCGCCTCTGGCTTGGCCCCAGCCAAGTGCTGGAGAAGTGCGGTCGACAAGTCTCGCAAGATCATGATCAGAACTAAGAAGATGCTCGAGACAGTGCGGCGGGCTCGTAGGGAAGCGCTTTACCACAGACTCTGGCGACTCGAGGAGGAAGTGAACAAAGGAAAACACCAAGCCCAAAAAGGTCTCCGAAGAATCAGAGCAGCGTTGAGATACGAGGAAGAAATACAAAGGAAAAACTTGCAAATCTTCTTCAAGGAGTGGTGGGCTGGAAAAGCCGACAAACCCACCAAAGAGATGTGCAGTATCCTTAAAAGGAAACACAACAGAGAGACGATTCCCCTACTGCTAGACCCACATGGCAATGTATGCAACTCGGAAGAAGATAATTTTGGCATCATCGAAGGGCACTTCACGAGACTCCTGGGAACCTCGAACCCCCTCTCCCACCATAGAAGGGACTGCATGGCTGCCATTTCTAGGGTTTCCCCCCGGAGAATACCACCCAACCTCCACTCCCTGCTTCATGCCCCGATCTCTGAATCAGAAATCATTGAGGTCATTGATGCCCTCCCTCTTGGTAAAAGCCCGGGACCCGACGGACTCACTAACGAGTTTTTTAAATCCTTCAAGCTGGTGGTTGCCACCCCTCTTCGGATGGTTTGGCAAGAAGCGCTAAAATTTGGTGCTCTTCCTTCTTGTATAAATAATGGAATTATCAAGCTAATTCACAAGAAGGGGGAAAAAAACAGAATCGAGAACTGGCGGCCAATTACGATGCTCCAAACAGGATACAAGATCGTCGCCAAAGTCATTGCCAACAGACTTGCGTGCCACCTGAGATCTTGGCTTAGTGAGGACCAAAAAGGTTTCATCAAAGGCAGGTCCATCCTGGAAACCATTATGGATATTTGGGAAGGTATTCAATTTGCAAACGAGTCTAATCAAGATGTGGTCTTCCTCAAGATCTACTTTGACAAAGCCTACGATAGGCTAGAATGGGACTATATTCTGCAGTCGCTCCAAGACCTCGGATGTAGTCAGAAATTCACCAAGATGATCGCGACCCTTCTCGGCAACGCAACAACCCAAATTAACGTTAACGGCAAACTTTCGAAGGCGATTCATCTTAAAAGATCTATTAGACAAGGGTGCCCTCTTGCCCCCCTTCTCTTTGCCATCGCCACTGAGGGGCTGAGCAGACTTGTGGCTCATCATGTGGAGGCTGGCAATATCAAAGGCCTCCAGCTACCTCATGACCACAGTCAAATCATCATGAGACATTTTGCTGATGATATGAACGCGTTCGTTCACAATGATAATACCAGCCTGGAGACTTTCTGGAGGTGTCTTGATACCTTTTGTGAGGCCTCTGGATCCAAAATCAACCACAATAAGACCGCCTTTAGGGCCATTGTGGGACATCAACCTGGCCTTTTCATTGATCATGGCTGTCAAATCATTCCGTAGGGCCAAATCTTTCGGCTGCTTGGAATCCCCTTGGGGTTTGGCGTCTCTATGGAGCAGCGATGGAACTGGGTGCTGGCCAAACTTGAAAACAAGCTCAATTTCTGGAGAGGCATGCAAATCAATCTCGCTGGACGGGCGATGGTTATCAACACGTTCCTCCTCTCGTCTACCATCTATTTCCTTTCTTGCTGGAGACCGAATGAGCAAGGCCTGTCCAAACTGAATAGCATTTGCAGAAACTTTCTTTGGACGGGTGATCATAACAGAAGGGGGGTGCCTAAAATCAAATGGGCCATCTGCACCAGCCCTAGAGATAGCTGGGGGCTTGGCATCCTGGACATTGGGTGTATGGCTAACAAACTGGCAGCCAAATGGATGATTAAAGCTTGGTGCAATAGGGAGGCCTCGTGGGCCAAGCCTGTCTTCAGAAACAAAAATGAGTTGGCCCTCACGGGGTCCCCGAACTGGAAGAACCTTGACATCATGACCCTGCTATTCTCCCCGATACCTGCCTTCCCGAAAGGCTCCAATCTCGTATGCTCTCTTTGGAAGGGCTGGAATAAAGTCAAAAGCTTCACAAGAATTAGTGAGGACTGGAAGTGGGCGGCCGGAATCAGACAAAACGACTCTATCTGGTTTCCGATACATGGCATCCGGAGTGTGGAGTCGTGGAACATTCAAAATGCCAAGAAGTTATGGAACAAAGGATTCAAAAAATGGAAACACCTCTGGAAACATGACACCAACAGTTGGATCAACTTCGAGTACATCGACCCTCGCATAAACATCTCCTACGACGAATGGAACACCTTGCAAAGCAGATGCCTCGCTTGGGATTGTCACAAAACTCGCCTTCTCATGGGACATGATGCTCCGAACGCGCGTGGTCTCAAATGGCACAATGGAAATAGCCTACTCAAAATCCCGAACATCAAAGAAACAACTGACCTCCAGATCAGCCTCAACAAGAAGTGGTGCCTGTCTTGGACGCGGCTTCGGTGGGACATGAAATTCATGGGTATCTGGCACCCACTTATAGAGATTAAGAAGTCTGTCCTCTTATGGCAAATTCTTCATCGAGGAATTTGGACTAACCATAAGGCAAGCAAAATTTGTGGGATCCCTCCGTGGTGCAAACGTTGCCACCGTGCAATCGAAGATGTCCCACACATCTTCCTTACTTGCCCCAACTCCTACAGAATCTGGCAGATGGTTGGACTGAAAATCAGAGTTCAGAAACAGCTTAGTTGGAAACAAGTCCTTTTGGGAGAAGCGATAGGATGCTCTGCGGCTCTCTGGAACGCAATCAGAGGGGAAGTCCTGTGGAAAATTTGGCGAGAGCGGTGTGCTCTCAACTTCGGCGACCCCCCCAGGGAGTGGTCGATTGAAAAATCTCTATTCCTCCTTGGCAAAAGGATTGTCAACAGTAAGAAATCCCCCCCGTTCAGGCACCATCAAGTCCTCCTTTTGATCAACAACAAGCTCAAACCCAAGTGGGTCCCGCATGAGGGCGACGAGAGGGTGATCAACCTTCTTTGTAATGCAACCTAGGAATCAACCAAGCTTCCCCTGCTTTGTGGGATTTGGGGGGTCCCGTGGGCACTAGTCCTCTTCTATTGTACCTTTGTTTCTTAATTTAATTCAAGTCCGGGAGAGTAGGCTATTGCCGAACTTCCTTTATATTAAAAAAAAACATATTCCCTCTACCATGGCAATGGAGGGTATTGGACTTAGAAGAATATAAGTAGACATACACACAAGAAGACAGTAATCGTCGTGCAAATGTACTTCTCATGAACGTTTCCCTAACATTGGCTGTCTCGCCGTGTACCTGTTGTCCAGAAGAATACGGATTAAGTCAATGGTATAGAGAATACAGATTAAGTGAATTCAAAAGAATATAAGGTCGCAATGGAGGGTATTGGACTTAAAAACACATATACTCTCTACCATTGCATTCATTATTATGCATTAAATGTCTCCAGTTCATACTACTTAAATTTAACATGAGAAAATTATCTTCAATTCATACTAAAATTTTGACAGCAAGAGGGAGAGTAGGAGAAAGCCATTTCGGATAAATGCTTTGTGCTCTTACAATGTTTCACTAGCTAAGGGGAGTAATCTCAGCAGGAGAAAGACATATCAGAGAAATGTTTTGTTTTTATCACTTTATTAGCACTCTCACCTTCATTGTTAACTTGTGAGTTGATATGGGGTAGATTTCTTATGAGCTACTAGATGGTCTTATGGATGTAAAATATCCAAATTATGTTTGGAGATTAAAAGCGTTATATAGTTTGAAATAGGTACCTAAATCTTGGGGTCATCGTTTGTTAACTTATTTAGACATTAAAGAATACAAGCCAACTTCTACAAGTCCTTGTTTTTTAAGAGTTAGAAATTAATGCATATGTATTTGTATTTATATTTGTACAAGTGAGATCTGTTTTTAGAAGAGCTGAAAATATAGTTCCCAAGACTTCTACTCAAGGGGGTTTCTTCTATAGGGAAGTATACCCTCTATAACATGTTAATGTGTGTGTGTGGAAAGAAAAATTCCAAATGAAGAATACAATGATGAGAAAATCACAAAGCCTTAAGGACGCATAAAGGTTCCAATAGAGTAAAAAAGGATCAATGAACATCACAAAATAGTCAATTTGCCATTCATAAGACAATAATGAGCATTCAAAAGCAACAACACAAGTGCCTGAAGTAGCAAGATGTATTATGTGATTGAACATTAGGGGAAAAAATGAATCCTACATGGGCCTTTTAGATTAAGGAGTGGTTAGGTATAGACCACTGAGAAGAGGGTGGTAGCCATAGTCTAGAATCTTAATCCACTAGACTAGGAGTGGGCTTCCCGTATATTCTAATAGCCAAAGTCTCTAAAACCACCATGATTTCATCAGTTTTGTGGGAAGAGTGTTTTTTTTATTTGAAAACTTTGGATCATGACCATTGGATGGTCCAAACAATTCAAGGAATGATGTTAACTTTCAAAAGTATAGGCTTCCTGAAAGCTAGACCATCAGATTATGTGTGCATCGTGGGCCCCCTTTGAAATGAGATAAGAAAATGCACAAATGCTCCTTCCACCATTGGATGTTTTTTGCAGATATAAGGGGTCAAGGTGATTGTACCTATTAAATGATGCATTTTCTTTTGCACCCATGGATTGGTCCAAGATTGAAGGGCTTAAGATTAAAAGATCTTTATGGAAAGGCGCCAATAATTGTGAGGTGTTGGATCAGCTTGAATTGCACACCACTATTCGATACTGGGAGACATCCGATGGATCTAAATCAATGCACCTTATGGATCAGCACCTTTCTTTGTAGTCCCTTAGATCTTGGAAGATGAAAGGCTTATATTGATAACGAATTGACCATCTCTCTCTACTATGCTACCTGAAAATTTTTTCCCTCTACCAAGCTACTTGGGAAACTAACATGCATTCAATGTGGTCTTCCTATTTGTTCTAATCATAACCATTGAATGGAAAAATCGAATGGCTTGAATCTAATTTGGTTTAGCATCTAATGGAGGCTTTTTTTCTTGTACATTTTAATAGAGAAAACCACCCTGGTATTTTCCATCCTCTAATAACATAGAATCTTAATTTTAATCTCTAAAAGTTAAGGATCCTTACAAAGCCTATGCAAGGCTCACTTTTTCCCCTAATGATCAGAATAGTGAGGAGATAGAGAGATAGCATGTGTGAGACTCCAAAGATATATGATATAATGAGAGTTTAAGTATCATTAACTGTTCACGTGGACTGCATCCTTAAATGAAAAAGTTCAATGAAGGTTCTTCATCCTTGTCATGGAGTCCTCTTAACTTCTCCTTTGAGTTTTCATTCATTTATCTAACCAGACATTGATCTTTTCCTGATCATTGATCTTCAATCTTATATCCGTTGAATTAGTCACACGATAACGAAGCTTTACTAAGAAAAGTTGGAGATTTAACAAATAAACTTTAGATCTTACGTTTTCCATAGACTGTGCATCCGTAAGATGGTATTTCTCCTTAGAGAATATACAAATGATTTAGTCAGAGGCTTCCATGTGCATGGTCACAGAACTTTGATGTCGCCCATTTTGATGAAATATAGAAAACCAAATTCTCTACTTTCATCCCATTTGCATCCGTGAGATGGTATTTGCGGAAGTGCTCACAGATTGATTGTCCCCCAATCCGATGGGAATGAAATGCAAGGTTTTGCCTGCTGTGATGTATCCAAAGTTACAGGCCTTTCTATAGTGAATCAAGGTCCATATTCTAGGAACGTCATCCTGCTTCTCAACAAATTTCTGTAAATATTCTCCGGGTGTATCTCTAGTGTAGGCCTTGCTGAAGGTCCAAAAAGAGAGCTTGCAGCAACATGGAACTCTCCTTTACCTTCAGAATCTGAACCTGTTTCTTGGAGGATGAATTCTCATGCAAGCGAAATGCATTATGTTGTGTAAATCATGAACTAAGATGTTGGCCAGATCAAGCTCCTCCAATAAGGCAATGGGATTATTGGATCTCCTCTTGTCAATATGTTCCTTCACTATGTGCTGTAAATTGATTAGTGAGAAAGACCAAGTTCTCTGTCCACTTATGCTCACCGATGAGAGAGATCGTCTAGGTTTAAAAGAGACAGCACTGCTAAACAAGCGATAGGCAAAAATAGTGATCACTTGTGCAGCATAGATGGCCATAAAAGAATTCCCCTTTGAGGAGTGGCTAGTGTTGAGCCTCTCACCCATTCTCCTAAGCGTTGATCTGCAATTTTCAAGCTTTGATCTGCATTTTGTAAGGTGATTAATGGCATCGTTGCCTCTCTTGAGTGCATTCATGCACTTACTTAGAGGGTTTAAGCATTGTTCTAGTTTAATTTCAGCGATAGGCTCCTTCTGTGTTGCTTTGAGAAGAATGCAGGTGTCACGGAGCTTGATGATGTTATCTAAGGAATTATCGATCCATTTTCCATCGCTATTAGTAAGGTATTGGTGAAGATCTGGAACAAAGGCTTCTGCAGAAGAATACGTAGAGAGAACCATCTCCATAGCTTGACAAAGACATTTTATGCTGAGGTATCCTGTCTTGTCTATTGAGTTAAGCTGATCTGAACGAGTGGCTAACTATGATTCGAACGCCAAAAGAGTACTCTTGCTATTGGTTATTGAGACGGGATTTTTGAAAGAAGTTCTGGGGGAGGAGAAGCTGTGGATGCCAGCACCCAAAGAGGCAGAGAGGGATGAACTACTCATTTTCAGAACCATGTGATTGAATAGTCTGTTACCATATCGCTAGGGTATCCAAACTGTACTGAGGAAAATGAATGAATGTGCCGTGATGGTACGCAGTGAGAACCCGTGCGAAGGTTTGAAGGTATGAAAACTCGTCTGCAAAGTGGAGCATTTTATGGGTCCTGTAAAGTCGGAGAGATTCTGCGACTCACGAGTCAGAGGGCATGCACAATGAACCTGGCTGTCTGGACTCTGAATTCGTCCTTCAATGTTTTTTTAGTTTAGGAATGTATGAAAGGAGTTTCTTTTTTAGCTATATGAATTTAGGAATGCAATGAAAATTGAAATGCAGTTTCTTATTCACATGTGGAAACTTGCATGAATAAAGAGATGTTTTAATAAAAGTGTCGCAAACGATCTGCAAGAGATTTTGTTCGTGAGCGTTTTCTGCACATGTGTGATCTGG